>VDFB02281492.1:71434919-71642905 GCA_007258455.2 Sequoia sempervirens
TTTTCTGATTTTGGATTCCATTAATCATTCTATATTTTCTTGTATTTCATTTTGCATGAGTTAGCTTGCATTCTAGAGTTTCATTTCTGCATGAGTAAAAGTGCATGATAGGTTGCATTTTTGCATCTTTAATCATTGAAAGGTTTTGAAATTCTACATTTTTCATCTACATCATAGCACTCCAAAACCATAAAATCCCTTAATTTTTTTTTAAAATTCCGAAAAAAGGCCATACTGGGACTCATTCACCACCCTAGATGAATCATTTTGTTCTGACTCCTGAAACTACATTTTCTAGAACTAAAAACTCTATTTTTAAGCTTCTATTTGGTTCCTTAACCTACCTACATCAGTTGATTGAGATTTTGTAGCATGCATTTCATGATATTTAGCACAAAATAGCTAATTTCATTCATTTTTCAAATTCAAATTTTGCATTTGCAACATTTCATTTTCAACTTGTTACATAGTGTAATCAGAAAATTACTTTGTTTGAAATCTAAAAATTTGCATTTCATCATGTGTCTTTATATTTCATCATTATAAATAGACATTATTTACATTCATGGCACTTATACTTTTGCACTCTTCATTTTATGCATTGTTTCCTAGCTCATTTAGATCAACTTCATTACACGATGAAAACAAGAAAATACAAACATCAAAAGAACCACTTACAACAAACATAACATCCAAGCCCTCTAGTAGTGATAATTTGGCCATGTTATATGAAGCCTTAGATGACTTCCTCTCTTCTAAATCATCCACCAAAGATTTTCCCCAAAAGGATGCATACATCGATAATCATGATAATCATATTTTTTCTTCTCTTGTTATCTCTCCCATTGGTGATGAAGATATCTTGATGAAAGAAGACACAATCATTGAAGATCATGAAAGCCTTGATTTTCTTCCTTATCCTCCCCCTTGCAACAACATTATGACACACAAATTGGAAATCATTTCCACTACCTTACCAAGTACCCTTTCATCTCCCCATATCTCCCCTACTTGTGAAAATCCTTTAGTGAATACAGAAACAATCTTGAACAATCATGAAAAAAATAATTGTGTGGAGGATATGATTGAGAGGTATGAAAATCCTACTTCCCTCACTCAAGAAGATATTATAGGACATGTTGATGTAGATAATCATGACAATCCCCCTTTTCTTCTCCTACTATCTTCTCTACACATGACGAAGATAGTTTAGTATTAGAAGATATTGATAGTGAAACTCATGAAAAACTTATTTCTCCCTTCCTTGATCCCATCATTGGTAACCATGAAATTCATAGTTATCCTTCTCTTTATTCCTCTCCTATGAACTATGAATCTATCTTTCCAAATCCAATTATGACATGTGATGAACATATTAGCTCTCCTCCTAGGGTCAATATTATGGCACATAAGAATGATATCTTAGTGATAGTTGACAACCAAACAAATTCAACCATTAATCATCAACCTATGCAAGCTCACACTATATTTGACCTCATTCTTCCAAATAATAGTATTCATGATTGCCCTTTCCTAGCCATCAACCCATCCAACAAACCTTCACTCAACATCCATACTATCACCAACTATTTTTCCAAGAAACCTTTAATCTTGTTACATCCTAAATCAATACATAAATAACATTAGTTGTTGCTCCTTTCCATGTAATAGTTGTAGGATCATAGCTTTCTCACTATTACATGTTTCACATCCCTTGCAAGGGGCAGCATACCATCATCCACTTTAGGCTCACCCTTGTCCTGCACTATGTGGGGGGAAAAGAGTTAGACAACCTTATCCCTTATATGACACTTGTTGTTGTATCTTTCAACTACTTGTTAACTTTTCATGAACATATAAGAGCAAGCTTGAGATGTGAACGACATGTCTTAAGATTGAATGACATGTGACATACTTCCTTTCTTCATGACATAGCCTAACTTTGAAACATGTGACTTGGCATAGGGCTTTCCAAGTTGGCTCTCCTATCTTGTTTTCTTTTTTCTTTTTCTTTCCTTCACTACTTTAAACTAATTTCTCACAAAATGATGTGTAGCAATTCCTTTAAAGTGGGGGGCATACATTACCTTAATTCATTTGCATTCTTGGTTCCTAGTGTATCCTTTTCATTTATATTATGCCTTCGTCACTTTATGGATGACATTGGGTGTGATCTCCTTCATAATTGTGATCGATCTCAGCATATTGTATTCCTCTTGGTGGCTTGATGTGATGCATTGCATCCCCTAAGTTGTGAATATACTATTCTTTGATTGGTCCTCTTTTGGAGGCACTAGACATAATTTTCCCTAAGTGACTAACCTTGCATGAACTTAACAACACTCCTTCAAACATTTTACACTTAACACTTTACATGTTTACATTTTTTCCTTTTGCCACCTTGCATAACGTAACTTGCATGACTGTGATACCTTTCTTTTTTTTTATAACATTTATTTTTGTGGCACCTTGTTAAAGTTATTAGGAGGTATAAATTTAATATGGTTGAGTGGGAAGCCCACCTGGCAGCATGACTCTTCCCCATAGCCACCTTTGTGTTTGTGAGTGCATACCAACTAGCATATGTATCTTACCTTATTGGGCTTTCTCACCCCATAGACAACTAGAAGTTTAATCACCCCAGAGTGAGTGCATTTGGGCCTTCTCACCCAGTGGACCATCATGTGCTTTGTCACCCTAGAGTGAGTACACATGAACTCTTTTTCAAACAATCAACCTAGATCTAATCCACAACTAGTTGGACAAACTTTGAAGCTTCATCTAATTCATTTCTACACTTGTGTGTTTCTTTGTCCTTATGCTTAGTTTTCCATGAGATCTTCATCCTGGGGGCTTGATCATCCCTCTTGATCATTGTCATTCCATCTTGCTAATGTAAGTGCATTTGAACCCTCATCTTGATGTTCATGGCTACTTTAGTGTGAGTTTGAAGCAAGTTCATCCTCTCACTAAAGCGGGGGCTAAATGTACCATAGAAGATTGTACCCTCTTCAGAAAAGAGACAATTTCATGCATAATTGGACCCACTTTTGAGTCCTTTTACATCATTTACCCTTTAAAACAGCATTTATAGGCCTCTTAGACCCATTAATTTTGATCTAGAGGCTCGTTTTACATGAGAAATCACATAAAACCTAACAAAAAGCATTTAATTATCTCATACCCTAAAAACCCACCTTCAAACAACAATAGTGGGAACCCTTTCACCACCAAGGCGACTGAGTCCCCTTTGAGGGAAAATTCAAATTTAAGCAAGAATTTAATCAATTTAACTTTAATTTTCAATGAACTTTGGCCTCTTAGGTCTAATTAATAGGAAAATAAGGTTTTTTTGCTTATAAATACTCATTGAAAGTCATTTTACACATATTTTTATCATCTTCTCTTATCTTTTATCATTCCTCAAGAGAAATTCATAAATTCAAGTCTTCCACAACAAGTTTCATTAGAAAAAGTTGAAGTTTTAGGGCAGAAAACTAGGGTTTTTGCAAGTCTTGAAGCTCACTTCTCTTGTCAAGATCCAACATTGCAAAGGGTTGATGATGGATTCCTATGGTGAATCATGAAGAAATCTAGGGTGAAGAGGTGCAACTAGCCACCAAATCACACTTAAGGACTTGGTTTCCTATTGATTCCATCTTCCATTTTCATTCTATCTTCATATTAAGGTTTACATCTTGTTTTTTTATCATTTTCATGTCATTTCATTCATGTTTTTCATGTGTTGTAAGGTTTCTAGGGTTGATATCTTTCATCATATAGATCATTATTTCATGTATTATTCAAGAGCAATAGGATAGGATCTTTGTCCCATCTCAACTTTTCCTAGTCTTTAACACATCTAAGGCTAGGTTTTTTGCAGATTTTTCTCCATTCAAGGTTTAATTACACAACTAGGGGTTTGAATAGGGAAAACCACCCATCAGAAAAACAATTTTCAGTTGTTTTGGAGGAATTTTTTGATATCTAAAGTCGGGCTTTCATCAGAAATTACTCTGTAGGTGTTAAGGTGCTGGACAAAACTTTGAAATTGTAGAAATCTAAAAGTTGACTGATTCACCATGCATGGAAAATGAGTCAGATGTAGATCCAGGTCCCTAACTATCAAAAAATAGCCTTTTTGTAGAAAATTCTTAATCTGGGACTAATTCGGCCAAGGTGGCGAATGAGTCCCAGTTAGCTCAAATTCAAGTTTCATCAATTTTCTAAATTATTTTCTAGTCTTCTTGAATTTTATAGGTGTACACATTCTAAGAAACAACCTTCTATTTAGTTTAATTTTCATTTATGTTCATTTTTTAAAGCATTTTTGCAAACAATACTGTGTTTTCAAACATAGCATAGATCTTAGTTTTGCATTCATAATCTGTTATAGGGTATGTGCAGGATCATGATGGGCCAAAAAGTGGCAATATGATGGGTATGTGTAGGGTATGTAGTTGATGACTTTTTTTACCCAAAATTGATGAAATGAAAATGGTTTTTAAAGGAGATTCTCAGCTTTCCACCAATATAAATTATTCTTTACTTTGAATTTAATAAATAATTATTATTCATTTTCATTTGAATTATGACTAAATTCCTAATTGATAGGTTGATTGAAAAACATCTATAGCTTTCAAATGGTATCATATATTTTAAATCTAAACATGTGTCACATTCTATGTTTTTCATACTATAGGATTAAAAAAAAAAAATTACGACATTTTGACCAAGTTAAGGTGGTTAGACATACAAGTTTTTATATTTTTTAAAAGTTGTAATAAAAAATTCATAGTTAATTATTTACTTGGAAAATAATTACAAAAAATATGCATCACATTGAGACATGAGTCCTCTACTTATATCTAAAATATTATAAAAAAAATATTATCATTTTATTGTGGTTAGGGTGATCAAACAGACACCTACTTCTTATTTTTTCCCTAAAATTCAAGTACTACTACATTGAAATTTCAAATTTTCACCAAATAGATTTTTATTTTTTTTAAATAAACCTAGTAGTTTAGATACTACATTCAATTTTCTACAGATTCTATTCTTACATATTTTTAAAATAATAGACAACTTATTCAAATTTTTACGTCAAGTTGCCTAACTCTAATTTTTTTTGAGTTTTTTGCCAATTAAGGGCCTATTTTTTCCATGATGATTCTAGACATGCCCTACATAGATCACTTAATTGCATTTATTTTACTTCATTTAGCTTATACAACATCCCACATAACATAATTTGGATGAACCCTTAGCATTTTTGGCCTAACTCTCTCCTTTTAGGTGAAAAACCCTAGAAGAGCTAGAGAAGTCCTAAGAGTCAAAAATCTATGTTTCACACACAATGGAAAAGTAGGGGAAATTTTGTTCCTTCCATATATGATTTCTTATATTGTAGTTTTTTTTAAAGTGTAACAACTTTAAAAAGACAGGTATGTTGTTGAAGAGCTTCCTATAGATAATTTTTCCCATAAGGTGAAAAGATAATTGTAGAGACATGGAAAAATGTAATGTGCATAATAGACTATGTTTATTGTATTCTAGTGCATGTAAGAATTCATGCATGCATGTATATCATGTATTGCACAATGACAAAGTTGCAAAAAAAATATGTGTTCTCATAGATGATTTCCTTTTTTGTAGTACTTTTTTGGCTGCAATAACTTTAAGAAAAAGAGAATGCTAATAAAGAATTGGGCAATATGGAACTTGTCTATAATGTTGACAAATATAGGGAAAGAAGAATATATGGGAGATCTTGTTTGAAAAAAGAACCAATTCCATGGATCAAATACCCAAATATTGTTAAAAGAAAGACATCAAATAAATATCAAAGGTTTTGCTTCAAAGGATAAAATGCACACAAATAACTTTATAAACATACCTGATTTTGATATGTAGTAGAGCCTATCTAGCCATGCAAGAAGAAAAGAGTTGAATGTATAACTTAGTAAAATATAATTTTATAAAACAAGCCTTGTTTATGCTTACAGCTATGGATCTCCTTGCCCATCTATGCTTGCATTGATCCCAACATGATATTACTACAAAGCAACATTTTATTTGAATCTATAAAAATATATCTCGATGGCTAGATGTGTATGGAATGAAAAAATGACAATGCAAAACAATTTACAAAAAAAATTGGGGGCCAAACGTTGTAGGTTGTGGAGCACAACACTTGTAGAACCCTCCAATCTACTATCTAATGTAGGTGTGTCGAAGCATTTTTCAATAGTTTTCTATCAAAGTAACATCACAATGGATCATTTTACAATGCATCCAAAACAATATACATTGTCACACTACAACATTGAATATTGCATTTACTTCCCCCCACCCTACCGCACAACAATCCTAGGATGCTTGAGCAATGCACCAAAAATTGCATGGAGTGTTATCATAGATTAGAAAAAATACAATGTAGATAGGGATATATATTTTTTAACATAATATGTAGGAAGAGTGAAACAATGAAATGCTAAAAAGATAATTCTATAGGTCAACATTTTCCACCTATTTGAACTAAATAAAACCAATTGAAAAGGTGGGAAAAACACATAAGAATATGTGAAAACAAAGCATCAAAGGAAAATGAGAAAACTTGGGGTAATATAGGCACAAAAAATGGAAGATAGAACATAGATGTAGAATTTTAAACTTATTAGTCAAATGCAATACAATTTTTTGAGAATGTTTCTAGAGTATGTGCATATATAGTTTAATATACTAAAATGTGCAAAACATGTTACTAACTAATAGAACTTTCGGTACATATACAAATACGTATACACATACATATACATATATATACACTTTTTGTCCTTTGTTTATTGTTTGTAGTTATATTTATGCATCTTTGGAATTATACCCATTATGATAGGAGCAATTGCAATTAAATCTTCTTTCTTTCAACTAAAAATATGGTTAACGTTAGTAATTCTTTTTCCCTTGATTTATTGTTTATACATATACATATACATATGCATATACATATATACATATACATATATATATATAGATATACATATACGACAATATGAAACTAAAAATAATTAATAGCATGTATAATTGGTTCATCGAATCTATTTATTGATATGCCAAAGTTATATAGTTGGGATTGATGAACACATTTTTTGGGGTGCCCGTGTTGAAGTAAATGTATACGCAGCATGCAATGCACATAACCATCATGTGAAAAAATATGAGGAACGTGCACACCAAAACACTCTTGCCATATAGAGTATGTAGTCAAAAGTGCTATAAAATCCATAGCGACCGACATGACTTGTAATTTCTTGGAAAATTCCATGAATTGTAAAGTCATGACAAACACCACGAACTTCATAGCATCTCCCTGCATTCTCTGTAGGGAAAAATAGCTCCTTTGTTTCTTCATCCTTTCCATTTCAAGTGCAATATGTGGCTCACAAATATTTGACCAATGAACTACATATCCCATGATTACAATTATCCAAATTTGTATATGAAAAAACAACATGCTCATTAGGGAAAACTAGTTTCATGTTTATGAATTACATGGCTTGCCATTAACTATGCTCATCTATCTATTTGGAAAGCCAGATTCTTGGGATATGCATACATATACATATACATAACATATATATACATATACATATGCATACACATACACTTTTCTCCCTTCGTTTATTGTTTGTACTTATCTTTATGCATCTTTGGAATTATACTCATTACCATAGGAGCAATTGCAGTTAAATCTTCTTTCTTTCTTCAAAACATTTTCAATAACAATTTCATTTTCATTTTCAATGTGATGTTCAATATTTTCAAATTCTATTTCATCTTCACTTGAATTAAATTCACGAAAGAAGGAATGTAGGGATCATGCACTTTTTTAGGAAAGATGTTTTATTTTATACTCTTCAACAAAAAAAAAATTATATGTCCAGATGTATATCTCTTTAGCTGCACTATTTCTCTTTAAGTTGGTGTTTGAAAGATGCTTTATTTTTATAGCCTTCATTGAAAAGAGGGCACATCGTTACCATTTTGAGCACACCAAAATCGCCCTTTCCATCATGTGTCCATGTATAGAAAACTCTGAATGGTATAAACACTCATCATCAAAGGTTAATGAGCACCAGTAGGATATTGTGGATAAAGAGAAAAGAAAGCATGACAAGAGGCATGAGCTTGATGTGTAGAGGCTTCATGAAACATTCCACACTCTTGACCCCTTCCTCCTTAATCACATCAATTGTTTCATGAAGCCTTTGTGCATCATATTGATTCCTCACATAAGGGTTGATGCATGTTGGTGTTGTTGTATGGTGGCATGGGAGGAAGTAAATGTAGTGTTCAATGTTGTAGTGTGACAAAGTATAAAAGCATACACGAGACAAGGGTCAAAAAGAACATTGGATAGCATTAATTTTCACATACAGTTCACATTCCATACCATTCCCTTTGATTGGATCTTAACTTAAATTTATCAAAACCATAAAAAGAAATAAGTTGTACAAAATGTGTATAGCAACTGAGATGCACATAGATAACAAGGAACACTAACCAGAGGCCGGAAAACATAGACATACCAAAAAAAATTGAAACTAGTTCAAAGGCAAGGTCAATGTTATGTTTGAAGTTTATACCAATCTACAAAATTCTAGAATTTTGAAAGTTAAAAACAATTCTTGTCAAAAGGACAATAGAATAAGAAACTCCTAAAGTGTCATGCCAAGCAAAACAACCACACGAAGCAATAAGTTGTACAAAATACATATAGCACCAACCATAGAAAGCAATAAGTTGTACAAAATGCATATAATAACAAAGATGCACACGGATAACAAGGAACAATAACCAAAGGCCGAAAATCATAGACATACCAAAAAAAATTAAAACTGGTTCAAAAGCACAGGTCAATGTTATGTTTGAAGTTTATACATGTAGACATGCAAAATATGCATACATGTCAATCCAATGGTTTAATCAAATAACGTTCATTTAATCAAATATAACATTTCATCCTTCAAATTAAATAAATCCACTTCATCATTACACCATTTAAATAAATAAATTAAATCCTAACACTTCATTAATTAACCTCTATCTTGCATGATCCCTTTTATTAAATAAATCAAACATCATCCCTTTAATTAAATAAACCAAACTTTATTTCATTAAATCTACAAATGCATATTCCATCCTTTTTTTATTTAAATAAATCAAATATTCAAGTCAAAAAGGTCAAACTCATCATAATCATCATTAAGCTAATCTAATCCTAATTAGCCTAACCTAACCACCCATCACATCCTCTAGATATTCCTACTTGCATAAATAAATCAATTTATTGATTTATTAAAATCCTTATTTTCTTTCAACTTGGCATAAAAAATAGAATATTCCCTCAAGTTTGAAAATGATGACAAGTTGACTTGTCCCTTCCAACATTGCATTAACTTCTCATTTTCATGTCCCCCTCTCAACATTTATTTCACAAATTTGAATTTGAAATCTCCCTCTCTTGGGTACGTTGGCCAAAACTTGCACATCCCTCAACCTATGGCAAGTTGACAAGTGGCTTCATCTCATTGGCTTGTTTTTGATCCCACATTGCTCTCTCATAAGCATTCTTTCAACTTGAGAATCTTTCAATAGAGACCATCTTCATTGATCAAATACTCCACAATTTAATCCACAAATCCTATGCAAAGTCAATCTCCTCATTTGAGAACTGATTTTTCCCATCTTACTCCATCATCATCATTGGAATTTTATCATTTATCTTATCTATCAACGATTGGGAAAGGGCTATTTTCCACAATAGCACCAATCCAATATGAGATTATTTACTTCATGTTTCATTATATGATTTCAACTAGTTTATCTAATCCTTTGTTGTTTTGGTTGCATCATGAAGCATGTTTATTTATTTCATAGGGATGTTGATTATTAGCTTGGTTTTAAAATACTAACCAAAATGCAGATTTTCACGTCCACATAATGGTGCTAGAAGGAGGGCTGAAAAAATAAATAAATAAATAAATGAAAAATCTAATATGCTGCTTGTGTTTCCAGATTTTGCATGCATTGGATACAAATATAAAAAAAATTCTTCTATTCAAGTATTGACTCATACATCTCTTTTGTTTCTATTCATATTGATAAGAATATAAGATCCTTGCTTCTCTTAAAGGCATTTAAAATATAAGAATGTTTAATGCATATTATCAAAAATTCAAAAGTCTTTTGTCTCTATTCCTATGTCTCTGATTTGATTGTGATAAAGGAAATAACACATAAAGGGGTATGTGTAGGATCATGATGGGCCAAAAAGTGGCAATATTATGGGTATTTGATGAAACAAAAAGGGTTTTTACAAGAGATTCTCAGCTTTCCACCAATATAAACTATGCTTTAATTTGAATTTAATAAATAATTATTATTCATTTTCTATTAGAATTACGACTAAAGTCCTGATTGATAGGTTGACTGAAAAACATCTATAACTTTCATACGGTGTCACATTTTTTGAATCTGAAACATGTATCACATTCTATGCTTCACATACTATAGGATTAAAAATAAAAGTTAAATTTCATGAAGTTTGACCAAGTTAAGGTGGTCAGACATATGAGTTTTTATATTTTTAAAAGTTGTAATAAAAAAATTCATAATTAATTATTTACTTAGAAAAAAATTACAAAAAAATATTCATCACATTTGGACATGAGTCCTATAAAATATTATAAAAAATATTATCATTTATTATGGTTAGGGTGGTCAGACAGACACCTACTTCTTTTTTTTCCCTGAAATTTAAGTACTAATGCATTGAAATTTCAAATTTTCACCAAATAGATTTTATTTAGTTTTAAATAAACCTAGTAGTTTAGAAACTACATTCAATTTTCTATAGATTCTATTCTTACATATTTTTGAAATAATATAGATAACTTATTCAAATTTTTACGTCAAGTTGCCTAACACTGATTTTTCTAAATTTTTTGCCACTTAAAGGCCTGTTTTTTCCATGATGATCCTGCACATACCCAAAGGCCTACAACTTTTAGTGTTCTTGGAAGTAAAATGATAATCTTCTATGTAATAAACGGCAAAACATGGAATTAACTTTTGGAAAAGTCCATATCGTTAGCCTCAATCATTTTTGTAGCCAAATCTAGTTTTGTTTCTAATGCATGCACTAAGTTCATCTTTATTTTGCAACTGAGTAACTTGCTGGCACTTTAGGTTCCACTATATTCTTGTTTATCACAAATTTGGCATCTATGTTGTTAGCTCCTCGGGCTTTGTTATTTGGACTTTCCTTCTAATCGAATCTGTGACCATTTTCTATCTTCTTCGTTAACATTTTCAGATTTGGAATTTCAGCTTCTAAAGCCTTCTTAGTTATAATTGATTTCAAATTTGCATATGTATTAACTGTTGTCTTCTCACAGGCCATAGACTGATCGATCCAATGTGATAGCCCCTACCAATAAAATAAAATAAACTAATAGAGGGTGGCTGTGAATTTAATGAGGAGGACTGACTAGTTCTTTTAAGTCACAATTTTGATGCTGAAAAACTCACTTTGATTCTTATGTATGCATTGAATTTAATTAGGTTGCGTGTTGTTTTCTGTATGCATTGATTTTTTATGTATTTTGTTAGATGAAGTACACTCACTTTTTTTGAAATCCATTAGTCACTAAATTGAGTAAAATTCTAGAGTCTGGAAACACCTTGCTACTTCATTTGCCAAGCCAACTTCTCCAGCGTTGCATAGACCTTTGTTGTTATGAATGTAATTTGTCTCTTATGTAAAAAGAATGTACCTTTTTTATGGCCTTCAATCCACCTTGTGCATATCCTGCTACCGCTATGATTCCTGAGACCACGTTCCATGAGGCATTCTATCAAACAGTGTGCTTACCTTATCTCATTTCTTTGAGGTAATCTGTCGAAAAATAGTTTGAACACCTTTTCTATGCTTTCACATGAGGAAATCAGTAAAAATAGATCGAGCACCTTGTCTATGCTTTCACATGAGGCAATCGGTAAAAATAGATTGAACACCTTGTCTATTCTTTCACATGAGGCAATCGGTAAAAACAATTTGAACACCTTGTCTATGCTTTCACATAAGGCAGTCTGTCAAAACAGATCACATGCCATTCCCTATGTTGGCGCATTAGAAGCATTTTTCCCAATAGTTTACATACCCTATCTATGTTTTCACATTCTACATGCATAGCTATCATGATCATTTATAGTAATCCTATGCCAAAGAATTTTGTTGTTGGAAAAGTGATGCAGATCTGGAAATTAGTCTAAGATTTTAAATGTTGCAGTAGGGTATTTACTTGATACAAATGTTGAGTTTTAGGGATATGCTATGTTGGTATTTTGTTGAGCAACAATTTCTTTGGTATCCTTGAGACATTACTCTTAGCCACAATGTGAGCATCCCTTATCATGAGCCTTTAGCACATTAAGGTTACTCCATCAAGGCATCCACTGTTGGCGCATGAGTTTGTTTCTTTTTTCTTTATTTTTTTCATCTATAACCAATATTTATCATCTACTGTTTGAGCTATTAAGCACTGCCGTTGTTTTCAAAATTTTCCAGTTATCTGTAAGCAAAAATTCTATCATCTCCTTTATGAGTTGTTAAGTAATAGATGTTTGGATCCAAGTTTTATCTTTTTTGAAGATATCCTGGTGCAGTTAATTTGAGAGGCTGGCATAGGAGTATAATGAAAATAGCAAGGATCACCTACTTCCACTGATACATCAAAGAGTTCTACGTTGTCTCCTCTGCAAGCTGCTAGAAGCTACATGCCACCAGCCATATTCAAACTTGTCTAGAACACTTTGTTTAAAATGTCTGACCCCAAGCGAAGTCCATAGAGCTTATAATTACAGTGGGTTCAAATATCATCAGAGGTGACAAGAGTGGGCAGCATAGTAATAATGGTATACGTATCTACCAAGGAAGACTTTATGGCATTCCACTAAGAATTTGGTGGCAAAGAACTCTACAACAAGATAAAATTACAGCTCACGATATGGGAGTACAACAACTCTCAGACATAGTCATCATCAATTTTGAATAGGGATTTCTTTTTGTCTTCTTCTAGTGACATCTTTATGAATGGATAGCCAAGGCGTTAATGTTATTGTTATCTACCATATTTAATTGAGGGTTATGTAGGTTGGTTTAAATGTGTATGCATGTGAATATCATATCTAAGTTGTAGTCTTTACTAACCATCAACTTGCAGTGTGAATATTATTTTAGTAAAATAGAATCCAACAAGCAAGGAAACATTAAGGTGCAGGTAGTGGTGTATTTGACATGTTAATGCAGGATATTGTTGGTGGTTGCAGCTGTGCGCCAATTTCAACAAATACATAGTTTTTGATAAAGGGTAAAACGGGTTTTACAGGGATCCGAAACTACAAAGTTTAAAACATAAAAGAAAGGACAGAAAATTTCAACAAAAACAATCGGTTGCACAAAAGGAAAAAATAGAACAAGCAGCAGCCCTGTGCAAAAGACCAGGAAGCTCAAACAAAAAAATCCAGCAACAAAACCGACAAAAAACCCACTGCAATTAACCCAGAGTCTTCAAGATAGACTTTGTCTCAGCTTCCAGGTTCTGGATATCTTGAACACCCTTCTTAAAGATTTGAATCATTTGCAGAGTGGGGGGAGCCTTCCTCTTCAAATTGGCCCTAGTTCTCGTAGAAATTCGAGCATCCTCCTCCTAGTTTCTTTCATTGATTTCCTCCAAATCAACCATGAAATACCCCTGTTGATCTTTGCCCAATTTCTCAGTCATGGCATTGATGATGATAGCATTTTGTCTAACCATACGATTGTTTTTCTCGGCAATAATTTTGACAAATCAACAAATACATAGTTAATACTAATGTATTGTGTATATGAAATTTTGATGCAATGCTTTTTGGGACTTTATTTTGTGGTTTGAAACAATTAGTTTTCTAAATCAATATTTCAAGGGTTGTATTCATGACCTTTGACATATCTATGATTTCTAATGTAGAAACTATGAGTTTAAAAGAAATCTAATGTTGTGTTTTGCATGATAGGGCTGACATCAATAAAGGAATTAATTGTTTTTGAAGTCATTAAGGATTTCTTTAGTCTTGGGTAGATTTATCTTAAGTATTAAGTGTTGATTTTGTCATTTCTTCGTTACTTGAGTGAGCTAACATTATAGAACCCAAATTTTATTTGGAGGAGTTGTGTCTTATCTTTTATTTTTGTTAAATATCTCAACTAATTTCATAAAATAAATTTATTTTAAGATTTTATTTTGTAATGTTTATAGGTACAAGGAAAGCGAAATGAAAAACGAGGAAAGTGAAGAAGGAAAATGAGGTACAAGGATAACGAAAGACAGGGAAGGTACAACAAAAAAAAATGAAAACAAAGAAGGATAACGAAGAACAATGAAGCATGAAGATGACAAATTGAAAGATCAAAGTGTTTTTAAACACTTTAAGTGTTTTGTTTAAACACTTCTCCAAGAAATTATTTTTATTTTTTTCGTTCATAGGACACTAATTTTCATTTGGTTTTAAAAAGAATCTTTCAATTTTTTCATTGCAAAAAGGGTTAAAATTAACTTTAGGCAACAATGACTAGATTTCACTTTTGGATTAACAAATTGAACAATCAAATCTTCATCTTTCCTTTGGTGCTTAAAACGAATCAAATTATTGCTTTGAAGGATAAAATGAATGTGTATCTTTATTATTTTGTAATTATTTACACAAAGTAATATCATCAAAAGATGTATGCACTTCTCTCGCACCTCACGGCGATCTTGAGAATCAAAAGGATTTTGGTGACATTAAGTTGCATAAATAATTTCCCATACACACTTCTATTTGGGTTTAAAATTGAACAAAACATTGTGTGAGTGTGAGTAAACCTATTGCATGTGTTCTCCCTTTGTTTCTAAATGAAGTTCGATTGAACTATGAATATGTTTACTCGCTTTTGTTTATCTTAGAGGGTCTACCTTGGGGAAAAAGTACTCACCCAAGGGAATGAATCAACCAGTAACACTCTAAAGCCAATAGTATTTCTAACTGGGATATAAATGTGGGTATTGGAGTAAACGACAGTATCATGCAGTTGGCTCCGATGAGATGGATCTAAAAGGGGACTCTCGTTGTATTGTTCAATCTCCATGAACAAAAATTTTGAACTAGAAACCTTGTTTTGTAGTGACTAATTGATCCATTGAGCAAGTTTATCAAATTGGTGCATTGGAACTTAGATTCCAAGAAGTTACTTGCCATCTCCAATCTTGGTTAAAGTATAGAGGTTCAGACTTCATTCTTAATATACCTTTATACTCTTTCCTTGGTTGCATGTAAAATCATCTCTTCTACGAAGGGCATGAGGCAATCCCACCAAGAAAAATGTACCAATTGAGCATAGAGTGTTATATTACTTGTGAGTCAATTTGAAAACATAGTGCTTTAATCGAAAACATTGGAAAACCAACATTCAACCTGAGCGTCAAATCTCAAACCCTTTAGGAGAAGCAAATATCCTTGAACAAATTCACATGTTATTGCTTGCCCTTGGGATTTGTATCCTTAGAGGCTTCTAAGAATTTGGATTTCATCTCAATTTTCTCCTACTAAGGTCAACAATAGGTAACTCTTGCCTCAAATTTCCTTGGTTTCCACATAATACACTTTGCAGGATAAGGGGAAAGTTGAGACATTAAACATCTATATTCAAAATCTACTCAAGAGTGTGTTTGTGGTAAAAATAATCCATTAAGAAAATATTAAATCAATTGGACCCCAGACATGTGCTTGGAATCTTTTGGTCATATGGTTTTCATGCAAACATTGGTCTTTTGATTTTGAATTACTCTTAGAGAAAGGAATGTTCTTCACTATCTTGGTCTCATAAACAAGTCCTTTCTAGGTTCATTTAGGATCAAATCAAATGCTTCATCCAAATTCCAAACATTCATCATATCCATCCCACCAAACAACTTTAGAGCTTTGGAAACATCATTATCTAGACTTGGGTACATCCTTAAATCAAATCAAAGTCATTTGTTTAGTTAGGTGTGTGGGAATTCATCCTTTCTCATACATTTAATTGAATTAGCAATCCTTTGAACAAGTTCATCCTAAAATCACATCCAACATCTTAGGGTTTACAATTTCATTATCCAATCCAACCAATCAGAATCAAACCCTAAGTCTAGCATTGATCGAAAGTCCCTAAACATTCAACACTCATATCATTCACACCTTTCATCCTTCATCTCGTCATTAGTCCTAAGAACCTTAGAGGTCACTTTTTGCAACAAGGTCAAAACACAAGGAAAACATGGAATATAAACTTGATCCATTCATCATGAGTAATCTAAGTCAACTAAGCTATCAAAACCTTGCAATGCTAATTGATTATCAACACTCACATCTATACAATCCGTACATCGGATCATTAGCTCCCGCAAACCTCAATGGTACAACAAATGTGAGTATTCCTAGTCAAAAGATTGGAACACCTTTCCTGATGGTAGATCTAAATCCAAACCTACAAGTCTGTCAATCGAACAATCAATGCATGAGCCTTCAAATGAACATCATCCCATCAAATCCCTACATGCAAAATAAAAATTTACCAAGCACAAGTTTTCCAAACATGAATCAGGAATACTTTGGGATAAATATGTTTTCAAATCACACAAATGTTGTTCAGAGTCCAAACAAGATGTTAACGACTCCAAGACAAGGTAACACCATGCAAAATCAAAGTTACCTAAATCAAGACAATGCTCAATTTCAACCTATAATGCCAAATCTGAACACCATCCCAAATTAGAACATGGTCCAAAATCAATTTGTTCATGATCCCATTCAAAAACCACAAGTGTACATCCCAAGTCTGCTTGAACAAAAGACAAATCAACGGAGTCAAATTCAAAATAAAGATTAAATTTCGCTAGACCAACTTGCTTCACATGCCAAATTAATTGAATTATTGAGCCAAGAGATCTTCTCTCCAAAATCAATACATTCCTCCATTGGTTGAACCATGTCATCAAAGCATTGAGTTATGTCCACAACTGCATCAAGAACAACATCTCTAATGGCAAGAAGTCGGATATCAAGATCAACAACATCAACAACAAAACCAATCACCACATCTCATAGATCAATCACCACATCTCCAAAATCAATCACCACAAGGTCAATTTAAAGTGAAAATCTCACAAGGAAACAAGCGAAAATACACACCACTTGGGAGACCAATCAAATCAGTCCTGCAACAATTGGTACAAGAAAATCTCATCAAAATCCCCGTTTATGTGAACTATCAAGAACCAGCCATAAAACCACCAGGGTATAATGAGAAGCGCCTTTGTGATTATCATAGAATAAAGGGACACAAAACATCAGATTGTGTTCAGCTCAAAAAACTCATCCAAGACCTGATTGATCAAAAGATAATCACTATTGGGGACAATGATAGCATTGGCAATCTCTCCACCACAACTATTGAGAATAAGGATCAAGATCAATCCATCACTGAGCACCTTCAAGCTATTTCTACTTCATCCAATGATGAAATCAACATATGTCAAGAGTCACTTTTCAATCGTGATCAAAGTCCACTAACCAAAAATGATCCAATCAAAGAAATTCCAACATCACTTGACCCTATGGTTGAAGACATTAGAAATCCCTCCACCACAATTGTTGAAAACAATGATCAAGATCTATCCATCAATAAAGATGTTTTCGCCTTATCCAATGAGGCATTGACCAATGATCAGGTTGAAAATGTCTCTACATCACCTAATGAGTTAGAGGATATGTCTCAAGAATTTATCCCAAAGCATGATCAACATCTTTCACCAAGGTCTAGCAATGGTCCTTTCCAAGACATGTTGACCCCCTTTGACCTCATGGTTATAGATACTGAAGGAATCATCAGCTCGACACTCAAAGATCAAGAGGATATTGAGCCACTTCCTATTCCTAATGAAGATATTTGAGAATCTTTTGTAAGTAATCCATCCTTTGAAACTGACCCATGTCAAAAACTTGATTCAAATCACGTCGAAAGCAACTCCGAAATCATTCAAGATCAAGAATTTGTATCCCCAAGATACTACACTGATCTAATGGACACTCTCGTATCTATGCAAGATGATCATATCCATGAGATGCTTTCTACAGATGGACATGTAGATGATCTTCATTCAAAACAGGATCCCTTTTCTCCTGACATTATTACACAAAAAGAGCAGCATATTGATTCCTACAATCAAACAGAGTTGTCAACAACAGTATCAAATATATCAAAAATTCAAACTAAAGACATCATGAATAAAGATATCAAACATTATCCACTCAAGGAAGCAAGTCAGACAGAACAGTATAATCCAGAGCTAGCAGAGCGGAAAATTGAAACAATGTCATCTATAGTGGTTGTTGAAAGTTAAAAACAATTCTTGTCACAAGGATAATAGAATAAGAAACTCCTAAAGTGTCATGCCAAGTAAAAAAATGCATGAAGGAACAATCCTTAATTAAATGCACAAAAACATTGATAGAAGAAAATCAACCTATGTAATAGTTGGCGTGCCAATTAAAAAACCAAGCTACATTATTTGGCACTAAATATTATAGGAAAATAGGGAAAGTGTAAAAGAGCTATTAGAAAGACAGTTAATAATCATAGGAAGATGACAGATGATCAAAACCCACATTAAATAGAACTTAAAAACATGGAGAATAGAAAAGGTGAACTCCAATAATGAACAACTTGTTATGGGGAAGTGGGGAAAACAATATCACGAAACATATTGATAGAAGACAAGCAATCTATGTAATAGTTGGCTTGTCAATTCAAAATTGGAGCTACAATATCTAGCACTAAATATTATAGAGAAATAAAGAAATTGTAAAAGATTTGTTACAAAAACACTTACAAATGATAGGTAAAAGATAGATTACCGAAAACCAACATTAAATAGAACCTTAATAGAGGCAGGAAAACATACACGGATAGGGAAAATTGAAAGCAGCCCAAAGGCACAGATCAATGTCATGTTTGCTATCAGAAAGATACCATGGAACTAATTGTGCAAAATGTGTATAACACCAAAGTTGCACAAAGTATACATATGTATCTATATATGTATATATATGTATGAGAAAGTATACTCTAAAATTTGGAAAAAAAATGTATTGATTAAGTTGCATTGTCGAAAGAGGCATTGTGGTCTTGGTTTGATAGAAAAATATTGTAAAAAACATTAGCCCTGCCTCTAGTTTATAGCAGATTGGAGTGTTTTAAAATTGTTATGCTCTATGTATATGTGTTTATATATATGTATATATATATACATATGTATATATATGTATATATATACATATATACATATGTATATATGTATATGTATATATATATATACATATACATATATACATATGTATATATGTATATATATACATATATATACATATGTATATATATATATATACATATATACATATGTATATATGTATATGTATATATATATATTTATATACATATACATATATATATATATGTAATATATATATGTATATATATGTGTGTATATGTATATACATATATATATGTATATATGTATTCAAACAAAGGAGGGGGAAAAAATATCATGAAACATATTGATACAGGACAAGCAATCTATGTAACAGTTGGCTTGTCAATTCTAAATTCAAGCTACATTATTTGGCACTAAATATTATAGACAATTAGGAAAAGTGTTAGAAAACTAAATACTAGAAAAACACTTAAGGACCATAGGAAAATGATAGATGCCGACAACCCACATTAAACATAAAACTATGATAATGAATAGTTTGTTATGGGACACTAAGGAAAATGAACAGTTTGTTACAGGCAACTTGAAATGAATGAGGGAAAAATGAATATCATCAAACATACTGATAGAAGACAAGAAATCTATGTAAATTTTGGATTTTCAATTCTAAATTTGAGCCACATTATTTGGCACTAAATATTAAAGACAAATAGGGAAATTGCAAAAAGAACTATTAGGAAAACACTTAAGAACCATAAGAAAATGATAGAGGATAAAAAACAAACATTAAATAGAACTTTTAAATATGCAGAAATATTCAACTCAAGAGATAGAAAAGAGGTTTAAATTAGGACAAGATCATAGGATGCACTATCAAGAGAACGTATATTGACCATTTCATAGGATAGAAAATACACACAAAAGCCTCTCTTATTTCTCACTTTTTTTTTGTTGAACCCAATTCAAATGAAGAACCTGATGCAACTAAACAAATTGCTATTACACCTTGTTTAGATATTGATAGAATTTTAGTTTGGAGCATATTTGAGCTTACTTGAAATTCTATTAGTATATTGACAAGTTGTAAGAGCAATTTCTTCACCCTTGTTGGATATATATTTTAATAGGATACATTGTTTAAAATATGTTTGTTGACATGCAAAACTTTTTCCCTCTGCTTATTCTTTCTTCTAAATTTTTTTGGTGAAAGATTAAAAATTATAGCAAAACACTTAAGAATCACAAGAAAATGACACATGACCAAAAACCCCAAAATTAACACAATTTAAAAAATTGAAAACAATCCTTCTCACAAGAACAATAGAATATTTTTTTATAGGGAGCTTCAAATAGATCAAGGTAAAAGAATATCATGAAACATATTGATACAAGACAAGCAATCTATGTAATAGCTAGCTTGTCAATTCTAAATTTGAGTTGCATTATCTAGCACTTAGTATTATAGACAAATAGGGAAATTGTAAAAGAACTATTAGTAAAATATACATACATATATATATACACATATATACACATGTATATATATTTATATTACATATATATATGTGTGTGTGTGTATAAATATATACATATATTTATATATATACATATATATGTATATATATATATGCATATATATGTATATATATATATATGCATATATATATATATACATACAATGTGAATTGTATGTGAAAATCAATGCTTCGAAAAATAGATAGATACATATACGTATTCCACCACCACCAACCCATGTAATTAGCAAGCTCCACGTCATCTTAAAAAAAACCCTAGGGAAGTTCTCGATGCCCAGGAGATCTTCAGTGTCAACAAATCCTATTCACAGTTGGGCTGATGAAAATCCTGGCAGAAGCTTCAAACAAATAGCCTATTTGCAGAACACTTAAGAATCACAAGAAAATAACACATGATTGAAAACCCCAAAATTTCACAACTTAAAAAATTGAAAACAATTCTTCTTACAAGAGAAATAGAATAATTTGTTACAGGGAGCTTCAAACGGATCAAGAAAAAAGAATATCATGAAACATATTGATACAAGACAAGTAATCTATGTATCATTTTGCTTGTCAATTCTAAATTTGAGTTGCATCATTTGGCACTCAATATTATAGACAAATAGGGAAATTGTAAAAGAACTATTAGTAAAACATACATACATATATATATACACATGTATATATATTTATATTACATATATATCTGTGTGTGTGTGTGTGTGTGTGTGTGTGTGTAAATACACACACACACACACACACACACACACACACACACACACACACACACACACACACATATATATATACATGCATATATGTAGACACTCGAATTGTCCTGATTGATATCATGAACTTGATTCTTATTAAACTAACTTCAATTCTTCCTTAATCACTTCTTTACTAACCAATTAATTGAATAATCTTTATTTAGTTAATTCCTCAATTTTCCTATTTTAATTAAATAAATCAACCTTATTTAATTAAATCCTAATTCCTCTTTTAATTAAATAAATCAAATTTATTTAGTTAAATCCTAGTTTTCCTCTTTTAATTAAATAAACTTTATTTAATTAAATCCTAAGTCATCTCTTTTAATCAAATAAATCAACTATATTTGATTAAATCTAATGTTCTTCATTTAATTGAATAAATCAAATTTATTTAATTAAATTACTAATCTTCCACTATCCTCTCATTTGACTTAAATAAATATAAATCAAGTTTCAAATCAACTAATTCAATTTAAGTTAATTAATCACAAATTAATTAACTCCTAAATCCTCCATTCCTCTAGCTTTTGTAACTTGCACATGTCAATCAATTTACTTGATTTATTAATCAATCTATTTCCATTCAAATATGGCATATCCTTGGAATATTCCACTAATTTGAAATCTCCCTCCCAAAGGACTTTTGTCCTCCAACATGGCATTAAAGGCTCTTACATGTCCTTTTCTTGAGCCAACTTGGCATTAACTCCTCTTACAACTCTTCTTCCACAAGCCATCTTTAGAATTTCAAATTCCACCTACATGCATTTAACTTTCACATTGTTCAAAATGTGTTCCACTCTCCTTCATTAGCATGTTGACAAGTGGCACAACATTATTGGTTCAAGTTTAATCCCACATTCTTCCTATTCTTCATTCCTCCATCCTTCTTTCCTATAAATAGAGGAATTCTCTATTGATTGGGATCCACAACTTCATGCAAGGTTACTACCTACATATTTGAGAAAGTTCATCCAAGTGTTCATATATTTCATCATCCATAACTACGTTATTGGAAATTTTTATCAATAATCACACATTCATCATCAAAGCTTGTCATGGAATTGGGAAAGGGCTTCTTTCCACATCAAAGAAGCACCAATTCCCCCATGGTATGTTGGTTTGAGCATTTTAATAAGATTTATTAGCTTTCATTTGATCATTTTACTTTGTTTCTTGTTCATTGTGTTTGAATGAATTTCATGGGGAATGCTAGTTAAAATTTGTTTATTGACTAACTTTGGATTGTTTGTTCATGTTTGAGCAAGTCTAGACCAAAAATTCACATTTTGGCACTAGAAGGAGCGATTAGCCCCATTTTAACATTTTCTAGAAAGTTTTCGTGAATAGGTTTGGTCATGAGTCTCTATGTAGCACACTCGTGGCTTCTTTCAGTGCATAGGTGGTGACTTTGATTACATCCAAGCTCTGTTATAGCGCACATGCAACATATTTTAGCACCTCCAACTCATCTTCTAGCACATATAGTATTTCTTTTAGTGCATATAGTGGCTCTTTTATCACATATAGTGCTTCTTTTAGCGCATATGCTCTCTATTTTAGCGTATATGCTCTCTGTTTTAGTGCATATGCTCTCTGTTTTAGCATTTTTATAGTCAATCTTAAAATAGTCATATCTTGGTCATACAAAGGTCTTTTTCAAAGCTTTTATTAAAATGAGGTAGAATTTCATAAGCTATTCAATTTTGTAAGTTTTTCTCAATTTTTGTAGAGCTTAAATTTTCAATTTTACACCTAAAGTCAAAACACATTGTAACATGGTCTAAATTTTAGGGTTTTTTATGCTTAATCATTCATCTAACCCTCATATCTTCTTGTTTCTTTATATAATCTAACATTTTGAGCATGATTTCTAGGTTTTAAGAGGAGCATGGAGCATTGAAGTGAAAGAAAAATTATTTGATATCCATTGTCTAGGAAAAGAAGAAAACAAGAAGAGCTTCCTATGGCACGTTCCATCTCATGATTGTAACAAGTGTTTTTAAGTTCACTTTGGGAGAATTTATAATACCATCTTTAGGATCTTGTTATCTTCAGTTTTAGGACACCAATACATTTATTTTTGGCTTTAAAAATAATAATCAAAGGGTTAAAAAGAACATTTTAAACTCACTAGATTTGGTTTTGGGTTTTTAAGAATTGAACAAAACAACTTCAAACATTTGATTTGGTGCTACAAAAAGAACCCATTTCTACTTTTGAGGTCTAAAATGAACATGTGTCTTTCTGGTTTTGTAATATTTTTTACAAATTAATATCATTTAAAAGGCGTATGCACTTCTCTCATGCTTCACAATGATCTTGTGAATCAAAAGTCTTTTTGTGATATTAGGTTTTCTAAAATATTGCCTCCATACTTCAATTTAGGCTCTTAAAAATTGAACAAATCTTGATAGTGTGAGATAAGTATATTAAGTATGTTTTTTTTGTGTTCACATAGACAAAGATTGATTGAACTATGGATGTACTTACTCATTTTTTTACCTTTAGAGGGCATGCCTTGGTGGGAAAAAGTGATCACCCCAAGGGAATGACCCAAGTGGTAACAAGCATAAGCCAAGCTCTTCCAAACTGCTATATAAATTTGTGTTTGTAATGAAAATCATAAATAATGTGAAGCAGTGCATGATAACTCTCACCTAGTATCTTTATGATGTGTAAAACCCTTGTTCTAAGGTTTGGTAGATCTCTCACAAGTATTTTATAACTACACCCCCTAAACTAGATGCCCTTATGAACCTTTTTTTAGAATCTAAAATCCCAATATTTGTTGGCATCAGGAGGTCAAACCTCCAGAGTTGTCCCACATACTTGTGATTCTTTGCAGATATGAAAAGTTCACCATGGGAGATTCATGAGAATTGAAGCTTGTTGACCTGTAGAAGTGAGTGTCATGGAGGGGATCTAGTGTGGTCAACCTTCTAGTCATCCACATTGAATAAGTGCAACTAGATTTATCCAAGTGGGAATTCAATAAATATTTTCTTTTCCATACTAGGATTATGTAATTTTGAGTCAATTAAACACATTGTTTGGATCCAAATCTTGAAAACAAACATTCAACAAGTACATAAAATTTCAAACCTTTAGAAGAATCAAATACCTTTGAAAAATCCAAGTTCTACTACTTGTCCCTAGGGATTTCATCCCTAGAGTCTTCTAAGTATTTGGGTTTATATCTTAATTTGCTCTCTCAAGTGAACATTAGGGAACCATTTCCTTGATTCTCTTGATTTCCACATAATGGACTTTGTGGGATGAAAAGAAGTCAATACATAGACATTTAGTTCAAAAGCTAAGCAAGAAAGTGTTTCTGGTAAAAAGGACTCATTAAGCAAAGATAAAAGACAAATTTAACCTCACCTGTGTTTTCTCAAATGATTTAATGCAAGATCAAAGTTCCAAAACCAAAGTTGATCAATCGAAACAAATGTCTTATTCCAAGAAATCTCAAGAAACATCAGCCTATGCTATACGTAGTTAGAGAAAGATTGGTTTGTAATTTTTACAAACATGCTTCAAAGGACAATCCCAACTTGTACTCATTTTATTATTGTCAAAATCCAAGTCTTTTTCAACGTTTTGAGTATCTCACTTTGTAGGGTTCACAAGTTCTTGGAAGTATAGCATGTTCTTCAATACCTAGGTCTTGTAAACAAAAGTCTCTCTAGGTTCACTTAGGATCAAAATCAACACTTTCATCCATCCCCCAAACATAAATCAAAACCATCTCACAAACAACTCTTAGAAATCTTGGAAAAACCCTTCATACTAGACTTTTGGAAAATCCTTTAAAACAAATCAAAATCATATTGTTTGAATAAGTGTGTGTGGATGCATCCTTCTCCATACACTTGGTTAAATTATCACCTTATGGACAAGTTTATTCCAAGACAACATCTAACCTCTTCGAGTTTATGAGTCCATTATCAAATCCAAATCAAATCAAAATCAAATCCAAGTCAAGTCCAAATCAAAATCAAAATCAAATCCAAAAATAAAAAAAATCCAAAAGTCCTAAAGTCTAGTATCTCCTTCAAGGTTTCTTAAGACTTCAATCATTCACATCATTCATCTTTCATTATCTCATCACCACCTTTTGATCCTTAACATCTTATACTTTCTTTTTTGTACCTAAAGTTTAGACCAATCTGAGTTAGAGGTTCACCTCCCATATTCCTAAAAAATTGATCCTTATTTTATGGTCCAAACTAGATCTCAACACAAGAAGAACATGGAAACAAACAAAGAAATATCCACTTCAAGTGACCTAAGTCAAACTGCACCTAAAATCAACCCTATTGGATCTAGCAATCCCCCACTTAACCTTCCTCAATTCCCACAAGATCTTCAAGAGGGAGGCTACCAAGTGGAGGATATCATCGACAATATCCTAGGAATGACTCAACATGAAATCATAGAAATGGTCCAAAACCCCAAAAATCACAAAATTTTCAACACAATGATGAGGCTTAATCCTTCACAATACATGTTAGAACTAGCAAAGGAAGGGGATAAACTCCCTTCTAACTATGATATAAGAAGTATTGTGGAGAAACCTCTTGGGATTATGCCACCAATCTCATTCACACCTTCCTTCCAAAGCATCATTCAACCCATCCCACAACCAATTTCATCTCATGCTCCAAGTCAACCCATAGTTACCAAGGGGAGTTCATTACTTCATGCTCTTGAAACACATCCCCTTGTAAACAACCAAGACTTGGGTGCAAACACCATCTTGGGTCAATCCATCCCACAAGATCTCAAACAACCATATTTTTTGCTTGTCTTTCATGAAACCACAATCCATTTTCCTTCTCCGCAACACTAGAATACTCCCTTAACACACAAGTCTCTCTCCCCATGACTTCACAAGGATAAGGGGGACTATTTGGACAAGGGGAAATCTTTGATCCCTCATCATCACTTTCTCAAGGAAACACACCACCCATATTTCCACCATTTCCCCCTCTACCATTGACATTCACACCAATTCTCGATTTAGGGCAACCCCCTTTAACAATCCTCAATCAAAAAAATCAAAAAATTCCTCCAATCGTGAATCAAATCAGCATACCAAATCCTTTGATCATGCCACCAATATCGTAACACTAGGTGACACTAGTCCAAGTGACACAATCAATCATTGCACCATCTATAAATGTGGTCTCCCAAGGACCTAGCATATCCACTACACCATCTACCACACAACCCCTTATCATCAATCCAACGACACCGCAAAAACCACCTCAAAAAACTCTCATCACAACATCTCATACCATTCCAAATCATCCACCTCCACCACCAAAACCAAACATGGAAAATCAATGTAGTATCACACTGGAAGCTATCCAACAATCCTATCCAAAGGAACTTCAACAATTTCAAACTCAACAAGCTACACAAGCTACATAGGTAGCCACCCAACAAGTGCAAACACAACAAGTTGCCCAAGCCTAAGCTTTATTGCAACAACAACAAGCCACCCAAGCTGCCCAAGTTGTGCAAGAAACACAAGCTACACAAGTTGCATAGGCTTCCTAGGCTGCACAAGCTACCTAACAAGCTCAAGCTCGGGTACAAGCCCAATATCAATCCCAAACAAAACAAGCACAAACACAATATCAAGCAGCTCAACAACAAGTATATCATCAAGCTTTGTAACAGTACCAAGTGCAACAAGAAGCAGCTCAGCAACTAGCCCAACAATAGCAAGACCAACAACAATCATTGTTGGAACAACAACAATTTCAGGCATACCAACAAGCATTGATCACACAATAAATCTTGCAACTACATCCCACAAACATGCAAAAAACCCCACCCGCCACTCAAACAGTCAAACCACCCCAAAGCACACTCGTCCCACCGCTCGATCCACAAAATGATGTGTTTACACAAATCAAATTGCTTTCAAAAGTGCTAGATGTCTAATCAGGGAAGAAAACAAAAAAACTAAGAAATTTGTGCCCTTATCCATTCAATAGAAGAATTGTGATGGTTCCATTCCCAAAAGGATTTGAAATCCCTCAATTTGACAAATATCATGGGATAGGAAATCCTAAAGATCACATCAGGGAATTCTAGGTACATTGTAGGGAAGTTGCATATGACAACACAGTTTATCTAATGCAACTATTCCCTCAAAGTTTGGATGGACCAGCAATGGAATGGTTCTCTCACCTTCCTCTTGCAATTAAAAACTTCCAAGAAATTGTGGATGCATTCATATTGAACTACGCATTCAACATAGGCATGGAAGTAAGTTTGGAAGAACTATTTGTGCTTAAACAAGCTAAGGGGGAAACATTCATAGCCTTCTTACAACGATGGTGATCCAAGGCCAACAAGAGAAAGTGGAACATGCCCGAAGAACAAAAAATTTGTACTATCATTTATAATCTTTAAGGAACCTTGTCCTTCCATCTAAAAATGAAATGCATCACCACATATGACTAGTTGATCCCCAAGGAACTCAACATCAAAAGAGCCCTTATCTCACAAGGGGGGACACTTACTTATCAAGATAATCACCCATCAACCAATTATAATGAAAAGCCTCGCACATTGTCCAAAAACAAGAATGTCACTAATGATGGAGTTGTTGATGCCAAAGTTGTTATCAGTGCCCCAAGGAAAAACACACCATCATATCAATAATCACAAATCAATAACTAAAACTACACACAAGCCCACACAATATCAAAACCACCCAATAATCAAGTGGTCAACAATCTAAATAATAAAGGAGGACCACCCCCATGAAACAAGTATCCCTCGAAATGAACATACACACCCCTAGGGGAATCCATTGAATCTATCATGAAAAAATTGGTATAGGGGAATATAATTAAAATCCTCATTTATGAGAATTATCAGGAGCCCCAAGTGAAACCACCATGGTATAATGGAAATCACCTTTGTGATTTTCATAAAATCAAGGGACACATGACGGCTAGTTGCATGGGATTGAAAAATTGATCCAAGACCTTATTGATGATAAAACCATAAACATTGAACAACCTGTAGGAAATCAGAACCTTCAGATATACATGAATTTGATGCCAGATCAAAATAAAGGGAACAACCATGGAAAGGAAAAGCATAACAATGTAAACCATGTTGTTGCATCCTTGGATGAATGGATCAATGTTTTCAACGTCAAGGGAGCTAGAGCTGACTGTGGAGTCACCACATGTGGTGGAAGAGTTACCATTCTTGGGCCATCAAAACCACCCAAGGCACCAACATCTAATCCAAAATCCATTCCCAATGGTTATAATGTCTTGGACCAACTGAAAAAAGACCCCGCTTAGATCTCCATCATGGAGTTACTCAAGATCTCACTTGCACATACGAAAATCCTAGAGGAAGCATTGGCTTCATCCACTATCCCCACAGATCTTGATGTAGATCAGTTCCAAGATATGGTTTGACACATCACCACGCCACATCTCCTAACATTCTCTGATTAGGACTTCCCAACACAACCATCTCATAACTGTGCACTCCATCTTGAAGTCTTGGTCCATAAGAATAAAGTCAAAAGATTATTGGTGGATGGGGGTGTGGGTTTGAATATCTGTACTCTCAAGCTACTAAAGAATCTAGGATTCTCTGAGGACGTCATTGAAAAAGGTAAAGTTATTATGATTAGGGCATATGATGATCAAGAAAGAGTGTCTCAAGGAATTATTCAACTCCCTATTCAAGTAGGGCTAGCTATCATGGAAACTACCTGTCAAGTCCTTGATCTAGAATTACCCTATAATATTATACTAGGTTACCCATGGATCCATGGAATGCAATTTGTCACCTCTACCTTCCATCAATGTTTCAAGTTTCGCTATCAAAATCAAGAGGTCACAATCCATGGTTATCTCGAGCCCTTTGATTATTGCAAAAATTTGGAAGCAAAGTACTACAAGATCGCCCAAGTACCAAAGAATGATGAAGGCCCTATGACTCCATATGTAGACCCATCTACCTTATCCTCCACTTCTGAGACAAAGACACCCACCATTCTTGACATCTATGATATCAGAGTCATTATCCAAGACAATTGGTGTGGGGATTACAAAATGAAGAAAAGTTCCTTTGTAATACGAGAGTTACCTCAATCTCCTTGGTCTCATGGACAACCTCAACCAATTGACACTTCAGCCTAAAATTTCAAAGCAAACCCCTCCAAATTCAGATGTTGTGGGGACCTAAGTTGGGAAGTGGTGGACGGAAAGGACATATCAAGTCGTTTGTACCAAGATGAAAGGCTTGCGCTTAATCTTCCCATGGATGATAATAGCAAAGGACTGTAGATAATGCAAGGATGGGGCTATAATAAAAATAAGAAACTTGGGAAAAATGAAAATGGTCTTCTAGAACCTATCATTCTTGAGAAGCATATAAGGAATCTTGGCCTTGGATGTACTCCTCTAAAATTAACCATACTTGGAAAAGGTTCCCCGATTAGAAAAGTCAAAACTCCCCCCCCTGGTTCTGGTATAAATTACATGCCCTTTTGAGGACCCCCTCATTGACCTAAACATGATATTCAAGGATTCCTCCCTTCTCATGATTAGTACCCTATCTTTTGAGTCAAAAAACCAAACCCATGAGCTAAAATTAGTCTATCCCCAACTCATTGATTATGAACAACGAGGACCACTAATTTTAGACACGTTCAAAAATGATGAGGCTCTCTCAGAATTCATGAGATAGTGGGATAATATACCATGTGGAGATCAAAAAGTTGGGTTCGACATTGAGTTGGACAGGCATTCCTATTATGGGGAAATGATTGAATCCCTAAGTCACAAAAGTGAAAATTTAAGAGTAATATATAGGTCTTTGAGTGAAAACCACACTATGGCACTCTTTGACCCAAAAATAGTAAAACAAAAGGACACATTCAATGGTGAAAACCTCTCTGAGGTTCCAGAGGATGAGGGATTCAATCTTCCCCTTAGTGTTATTCATTAAGACAAATCAATAGTCTCAGTAGAAAAGTGCATTTTGGTCAACTTGGGAATAGAAGAAACACCACATATAACCTTCTATGCAGAATCACTGTTGACTCTAAGAACAAGAACTCCTAGCTGCTTTTCTAAGGGAAAGAAAGGTAAAATTTGCATGGACCCACACTAACATGCCTAGTCTTGATCTAAAAATTGTGTTTCACCACCTAGGTGTATATCCAGAAGCAAAACCAGTAAGACAAAAGATAAGAAATATGCATCCACAAATAGCATTACTCGTCAAACTTGAATTACAAAAGCTCCTTGATGTTGGCTTCATATGGCCAATTTATTATCTTGAATGGGTTTCAAACCTAGTACCAATCACTAAGCCCACTAGGGGAATCTGCATCTACATAGACTTCAGAGACCTAAACAAAGCATGTCCTAAGGATGACTTCCCTCTTCCCAATATTGACATGATTGTGGATCAAACAATGAGGCATGAAATGTTTTCATTAATGGACTAATTCTCAGGGTATAATCAAATCATGATAGCTAAGGATTACCAACACAAGATATCTTTCACTTGTCCATTAGGGACATACTATTAGAACATGATTCCATTTGGGTTGAAAAGTGTAGGAGCTACCTATCAAAGAGTTATGATCCTAATCTTTCATGACATGATTCACAAAACTATGGAAGACTATGTGGATGACATATTGGCTAAATCAAAGAAGTGTTGAGATCACATACTAGCTCTAAGCTCCATCTTTGACAAGATAGAATAATACAAGGTCAGACTCAATCCAAAGAAGTGTATCTTAGGGGTACAATCAATCAAGTTACTAGGGTACATTGTATCTATGAGAGGAATTCAGATAGACCCCACGAAAGTCAAAGCAATTCTAGAGATGGAGGCACCAAGAACCTTGAAGCAGTTGAGGGGTTTATAGGGAAGACTCCAATCCATTCACCAATTTATAGCATTGTTAGCAGATAAGGCTATCCCATATTCTCATCTACTCCCCAAGGGGTAAGCATAAAAATGGGACAAGAAATGTGATCAAGTTTTTAATAAAATCAAGGAGTACTTGCTCACACCATCGGTTCTCATGCCACCAATTCTAGGCAAGCCCTTGATCCTATATATATCAACAACAACAATAGCCCTTTGCGCTCTCTTAGCACAACATGATGAAAATGGGAAAGAGAGCTATTTACTACATCAGTAGAACCATGGTAGGACATGAGTTGAACTACACATCCATTGAGATGGCTTGCTTAGCAGTTGTATTTTTTGCACAAAAATTCAGACATTATATGCTAGCACATCAGATAAAACTCATTGCCAAGATAGATCCTCTCAAGTATCTGTTTTCTAAAGCAATGCTGACAAGGTGAATAGATAAATGGGTTATGATCCTGACATAACAAGACATTGAATATGTAGAATGGAAGTCCATTAAAGGACAAGTGATTATAGATCGGCTGGAAAAAGCACCAATATATTAAAAAAAACCCATTGATATCAAAGTTCCCCGATGAGTCCATCTTTAACATAGGCATAGCAGATCACTAGAAAGTATATTTTGATGGATCCTACACACAGCATGGGTTAGGAGCTGGAGTCTTCTTTATTACACCACAAGGAGATTGCATACCCAAGTCATATAAGTTGTCTTTTCCTTGCACAAACAACATTGCAGAATATGAGGCCCTTGTCATAGGACTCAGAATTGTAGTACAGTGGCAGATCATGGCACACAAATTATATGGAGATTCACAGCTCATCATCAACCAGGTCAATGATGAATACCAAATGAAGGATGGAAAATTGGCCCCATACAAGAAATTGTTGGAAAGCCTCAAAGAGTTCGTCATTGACATCATGTTTGAGAAAATTCCAAGGGAAAACAACAAAGTAGCAAATGCTATGGAAAAACTTGAATCACTACTAGATATCCCACACAACATCCCTAAATAAGAATTCATTGTAGAGAAGCTTCTTGTACCAAAATTTGAGGTACCAAAGTCTAAATTCGTGTGTGAAATCGTTGGTCCCGGTGATCCCTAGTATCATGATATATACACCTACTTGAGAATAGGAATCCTCGCTGTGAATAAAACCTTGAACCTTAAAAGAAAATTTTTCAAGAATTCATCTCGTTTTGTCATCTTAGGAGACACCCTATACCGTCGTAGTATTGAGGGAACCTTGTTACAATGCCTGAGCATTCAAGAAGCTTTGACTACTTTAACTTAGGTATAAAATGGAATTTGTGGGACACATTCGAGTGGTATGACCTTGGCTAAGAAACTATTGAGGACTAGCTACTATTGGCTTACAATGGAGAAGGAAGCTCACAACTATGTCTAAAGATGTGTGCAATGTCAACAACATGGGGATATCATCCATGCACTAGCTCAAGAGCTCCACCCAATCATTACACCATGACCCTTTTCATAGTGGGGGCTGGATCTCATCAGAAAAATCACATCCACCTCATCCAGTGGACATAAGTTCATTATCAGTGTTGTCACTAAGCCCTTCACAAAGTGGGTAGAGGCCATCCCAATGACCTATATCACAAGAAATAAGATATCCAAGTTCATCTTGAACTACCTGATTTGCTGCTACAATGTCCCTCAAGCCATTATCTCAGATAACAAGACACCTTTCAAAATCTAGGATGTTCAAGACCTATGCCAAAAACTTCAAAATCTAGCATCACTTTTCTACTCCATACTACCCCCAAGGAAATAGCCAAGTTGAGGCTACCAATAAAACCATCTTGAAAATCCTAAAGAAAACAATCAATGAATTTGGTCGTGACTATACCTATAGCTAAATCCCTCCTTATAGGCCTACCGAATGAGTATCCACATGCCTACAGGTGCAACCACTCTCTCCCTAGTCTATAGATTAGAATCCATCCTTTCTATTGAGATTGATCTCCCATCCCTAAGAATATCATTGCAGAATCTCATCACAGATGAATAATATCAAGTATAACAATTGAACGAGCTAGAGCTATTGGATGAATGACACATGGATGCCTTGAACCATTTGTAAGTCTATCAGAATTGTATCAAGAGGAGCTACAATAAGAAGATCGAGAGTCAGACCTCTCAAGTCAGAGAGCTCATGTTGAAAGAGAATCATCTGAAAAATGTACCAAATCCAGATAGCAAAGGAAAGTTTGAACCTAACTGGTTGGGGCCCTTCATTGTCACGACAAGTTATAAATCAAGGGCATATCAGCTATCCATGCCCGAAGGTGAGCCTCTACAAGAACCCATCAATAGCTCCCATCTCAAAAAAAAATATGCCTAAAATTTTCAAGGTGTGAATCCAAAAATCCAAAAAATTAAAAAATATAAAAAATCAAAAAAGGATTGAAAACAGTAAAGAAAAAAATTGTCCTCTAATGAAAACCACTTTGGTGGCACTTTGGGAAAGTACCTTGGTGAAAACTTGGCAATCAGGCACCTTGTGTAAATAAGCACTCTCCATCCATAATGATCTATATGGATTGTTCTATATTATTCATCCATCACATTCCATAGCATCCTTCCATCACTTATATGTGTCTGCATCATGGCTTGATCCTTAGTTTGGATCATGACCCCTCCTAGTACTACTTGACACATTCCTAAGGTCATTTTTTCTTGCCTATATCAGAGTAGTCTATTGCACCATGTTGGGGTCATGTTCCTATACCTACATTGGATCAAATTCGTGTATATTCTTGAGATCTTCCTTAAAATTAGAAAATCCAAAAACACTCAAAAAATAAAAAAAAAATCCAAAAACACTTGAAAAAATAGAAAATCCAAAAACATTTAGAAAATTAGAAAATCCAAAAACATTCATAAAATTAGAAAACCCAAAAATATTCAAAACATGTCAAAATCCAAAAATAGGTCAAAAAGTCAAAAAGGTCAATAAACGACTATGTGTTAGTCGAACTAAATGGTCTTTGCATATATAACATAGGCAAGGCTAATCTTTGATCAACCCCTAAGGCCCCTAGGATAGGTCTTTAGATTAGGTTCTTGGTCAAAATCTTGGAAAACACCAAAACATTGGAAAATTTAAAAATCAAAACATTTGTAAAACATCTCAAAATTACTAAAAACAACCTCAAAACATTTCAAAAACATCCAAATATTTGAAAAAATCCACTCATCCCATTTCGCAATCACCTGAAATAAACATTCACTCATAATAAATCATCATTAGGTCAACCTTTGGTGAAACAATTGGAAACAAGTTTAGCAAATTAAGAGTGAAAACTCAAATGTCAAGATTCCATGTCTAATTCAGTAGGTAAACAAGTTGTTCAACCCTTCATATCAATAGCCCATCATCTAGTTTATCCCAAATCATCTAATAGTTCATCATGTCCTAGGATGCATCCTTCCTACAATGGACATCAACATTAGGCATCAACGTAGTTTAGTCTTGGCTAGCGGTATGAAGAACATTAGCTTGTTTGTTTAGTTGATCTTTGTCTTGTTGATTTATCTTATTGCACTCATTCCAATGACCTCTCGATGATGTCTAATAAAAAAAAATAGAAATAAAATAATGGGGCAATGATCATTATCTTTTGTTTGTTGTGCTTGTTGGATGTTCTTGTAATATAACTTTGGTCATGTGTGCTTTGTTTGGTTTGTAGGGAGGGTGTTTTAGGTGTCTTGTTGACCACATAGGAAGGCTTTCCTTTTTACTTTTTTGTTTGAGATGTTTAAAATATCTTAATTTCATTCTAAATAGAGTTTTGTATGACAGGTGTGAACAATGATAATCTTATATGATTGTCAAGTTAAAGTCCATCACGCTAGGTACAACGCCATCCTAGTTCTTTATACCTTGATGCATCGTATCTATGTGTGTTATAAAACATATAAGGTAAGTAAGCTATTTATATCCCCAATATCTTATAAGATAAATGTCATCAATCTCTCATCATTATTTCTAATAAAGTCTCGGCAGATCATGGACTTGTTGGGTCCTCTTTTCATCATCTCATTTCTTTTAATGTTGATCTAAGTATTTATAGTTGAATGAAATATATTCCTTATTATTTGAATATGATTTATAGATTCGATTATGTATTTTTCTTTTGTCATCAATGTTTCAAATCACACTACATGATCCATTATCATGATGAAAGAGAGTTGAAGGGAAAAATCATGTGATGCCATATCAACACACCAATAAAATATGACTCAATGCATAACTAGTGGTCTAAATTTTTGGGGGGAATTTTTGGACAACTCAACAAAATGCTTGTTGATATGGCATCATATTTGATGATGTAGCCCTGAAACCTTAGTTATAAGAAGGGGTCTTTCCAAGTAAGTTGCTATAAAAATTGGAAGTGATTTGAAATTGTCATGTAGGATTTTGAATTAAGGTGCTCAACTGTTGGATCCTCTCCTCTATTTGAATCAAAGAAGTGCTACACAAGTGGGTGATGCTAAATAAGTAATTACTATTGTTTTAAATGGATTACTTTATGAAAAATAATTCCCTCCACTTACCAAGATGGCTAATGAGAACATCTTTCAAATACATTTGTTTTTTCTAGGAACTGAGGAATTCGATGCCTCTATGTTTTTTTCCACAATATATTTTTTATAAGACTGTTGTCATAATTAGCCAATAGGATTTTCTTGTGGACTTGTCAGTTCACAAATGACCGTTAAACCTGTCCCATGCCTGAAAACAATTTTCATCTCACTATTTACCATGCTTGAAAATAATTTATGATACACCTGAAAACAATTTATGATTTTAAAATAATGCATGCTTTAAGATAAAATATGGTTTTATTTGGAAGAATTTATTTTAGTTGGATAAAATCTAATTTTATTTGGAAGATTTAATTTGGATTTTTTTGGGGTTCATTTTTATCATTAGATTTCTGTTGGTTCCCAAATCAACAAATGCAATGAGTCCTAAAGAGTAGCCACTCTCTCATATTCAGACACAATGGGTTGATGTGAACAACAAACAAGATTTAGTCAGAGAGACTAAAATCTTCTACACTTCTAGGTCTATTAAACTAGGGAGGGTAATGTCAACAGTATATTTATAGATACGTGTGTGCTAAGGAACCAAATACATTGTAAATAGATGGTTCTCCTCTAATTGTTTGAAAGACACAGTACTCTAAAGGCTTGGCTAGCCTCTACAATAATTCCTCATTTAAACATGACAGATGTAGTTCATTAAAATGAGCTCAATACACAAACAAACTAGGACTGATAAGTGATATGATTTAAATTTATAATCATCTATTGAATTAACCAATATAATGTAACATGAATAACCCACTTAGATCAGTGATTCATTCATTGGGACAGATTCAACCTAAACACCCACATAATCTGATAACAATCTTCAATCTAACATTATATGAAGCTCTAAAATGTTGCCTTACAATATTTCAGCATAATATCCTAATCACTACTTCTTATAAGAATCTTAGCACTTAGCTCAATACAAATTTAGATCCATAATCAAGTACCTACATTAATTCTTTGAATTAATAGAAAAGAACATAGCCACACATCTATATGAAACTCATGGAGAAAACTAAGATATCCTTGATTATTTTATTCATAACTTGCAAAACCAATACATAGGAGAGTAAAATGGCCTTGAAATTTCACTATTCATTATTATCTTGCTAGTACTGCAATCAAAATTACATAAGTATCAATAGACTCCAACCTAAAACAAAAACTTTGAAATGTTCTATATTCACATTACAATATACTATGTGACTAATTACAAAACAACCTTCTTACAATGAATCAAAAAAACTACATTTAAGGAGAAAGATACCCTAAATGCTCATCAAGGAAGACACTTGGCACCTTTAGGCTCATTGATCTGCAACTCCCTTTGCTTGTTGAAGACTCTTCAACCTGCTTTAAAATTCACGCTTCATGCACCTATCACAGAAAAATATTCCCCAGCCTAAAAAATCATCATCCCTCATTGTTCTCCTATTGAAAAATATACCTTTACCTACAAAATATTTTACCCCCTTTGTCCATTTTCACCTAGTTGTGTGAGAATGGTGTTCTCCATTAAAACTCATCTCCAACAAAACATGCTGCACAATGAATAAAGTATTCACTTTATAATTTAATCACCCATGCCCTTCCCAACAATATTATTATCCACTTCACATTTAAAATGTTATAAGTTAATCACCCATGCCCTTCCTAGCAATATTATTTTCCACTTTATATTTAAAATGTTTCCCTTAACACTTTGAAGGCACATTTAAAATATTTACCATCAAAAGTGAAAATAGTCACACTCCCCTTATTTATCTTTATTATTATTTAAAGATTATCTTAAAATAATGAAAGCATTTTAAATTATTAAATGGCCCCCATTTCCTTTTTCTGCACTACTTCACACATTTTAACATTTACCATTTAAAATTCAAAATGTCTCACCTAAAATTAAGGCTTCTTAAAAAATGATTTTATTGGGCAACATTTGAGACCTTTAAAAATTTACTCGAGCTCACCATTTCACTTACTCCAACACTTCCCAACACTATCGTATATTGCCCATTCATTTAGAAAATGAAAGAACAAATAACAATCATAATGCAACTGGAGTTCTTGTGAAGAATAAAAAATATTATATTAGGCAAATAAAAATTTACTCGTGCTCTTATGTTTCACCTTTTCACTGTTAAAAATTATTAAATAACTTTGAACTCCTATCATGAGCCCACCACATTTATTAGCTCTGAGAACTCTAATCACACATCTCTGATGTTTTAAGAAGCTCAAATACTTATTAGCGATGGACGAAATGAAGAGAACAACCATCGGGCATTGCTCATAAAATGAGAAAATGTAAATCAAAATAACAATGGATGATATAATCGCGCCATCACTAATGTGACTGGGAAAAGTGAAAATAAATCATGATGAGAGATATTCCTCTTGTCCATCGGAATCCTCTGTTCTCTATTTTGTAACTCCCCTGGAAACTTTGACGAAACTTCTTGCAGCCATGGTAAGAGAAATTGCCCAAGTCGTTTTTCTTGATGCAGGGGCATTTTAATGGCTGCAGGAACCCGAAACTCATCACAAACACGACAAAGATCACTTCCAAGGTATTAGTAATGATCAATGGGTGATTTCAAACCATGGAGCAGCAATTTTGAGCCAATAAAAACCCTGAAAATCTTGTGGTAAAACAAAAAACGTGAGTTGTTCATCCTGCAATAATACTTGATTAAATCTACCCAAAATGCTCCATAAGAAACCTTCATTGAGAAGGAAACACTTCAATCTTCAATACAATAGAGATTGGAGATCAAAAATCTGCCCTTAACAACTTCATCGCTCAAGCATTGTGTATCACGGATGCAACAAGAAACAAAGATATATATTAGCAATGAGCGATAAAGAACTTAGAACATACTCCATTGCCAATGTGCAAAAGGAAAGTACCCTCGAATCCATGATGGGCAATGAGAGGACATAGCCATCACGTCATCACTGATTCGAATGGGAAAAACAAACCAAAACAACGATTGGCCATGAGTTCATCTGTGCTTTAAAGACGTTTTCTAGCCAATGACAAGCAAGAATTAAACTTGCTTATCCTCAGAACATTTGAAATTGTATTTTATGTTTTCCCTAAATGCCTATTTTCATTTTCCCAATATTTAAAATATTCAAAATATTTTAAATATTAACATTTGAAACCATTAGAAAATGGACAAATTTTAATTACACCTGCAATGCAAATGGAGAAATTTCACTGCACACAAATGGTGACCCCTGGCACAGAGATTTTTTGTGTGTGACCATAATCAATTATTTAGAGAAAACTCATTTCCTCAATTTTTTCCCAGCCCTTAAAGTTCAGGTACCTCCTTTATAAATTGGCCCCCGGGACGTGTTTGCCACAACAAAAGTTCATTACAATAATGTATCAAATGACCTTCGTTATTGATGAAAATGGATTTGTACAGATTTTAGACCAAAATAAGAAATGGGTTGTCCTTAGAATTTGAAAATTTGACACTTTTTGGGACACCATTTTTGGCCATGTCGCGATCAAAAAGCAATTAAATAACCCATTAGAACTTATCGCAAAGGCACAAAATTGAGCAGACATGTAAAAATTTGACCCAAAAATATAATAAAAAAGAAGGTTTGGAAATAGAGATCCTGAACTCAATGTCAAAGTTGATCAGTTGGTCATTTTTGCAACTGCACCTGTTTAGAACCAATTAGGATTGTCAAAGTCGCCACTTTGAAAAACTATCAAAACAACTTATGGGGAGCTTCCACTGGAAACATAAGCTCATATAAGTACACTAAGTATGTGTGCAAGAGGGATTCTCTTCAATCCACATTCGTCAAAAGATATTAAGGATCAAAGATGACCACTTTGAAGCATTGTCAAAATGTAGGTGTAAAACAGAGCAAACTGCATTTGCTTTTGGTCTAGTAAAAATATCAAATCGATCATGAGACTTTGAAAATGGACCAAGGATAAAATGAATGTAGGGAGAATGGAGAGAAGCAATCCTTTTGACACAACAGACATCCAGTTGTCAGATATCAACTCAAATAGGAGGCCACTTTGCAGGATTGACAATATGCAAACAACATAAAAGTTTTAGAACCTTTCAGCTTTGCTTTTCAAAAAACTTTCAAAACTCATCATGGGAAGCTGAAAAAAGAGAAGCATGTTCATACATTTCAAGTAAATGAGTCCACCAAGGGGTTTGGCTTGAAAATCAATAGGCTTCGAATTGTGACCCTCTAAAGTAGGTCACTTGGGTAGATTTTTTTAGGTGCACTTTTGAGTGTACAAAGGAAAATTTTTCAATATGGGAAAACTTCAAATTAAAAAAATTGAAGGTGCCAACAATGGCTCTTTATGGGGATTTTTTTTCCTTAGTGAACAGAGCAAGAATTCATAATGCTCTGGGAGAGCAAACCAAGTTGGAGAATCATTGGGCAACAGAGTGTTTATTTTTTAAAAAAATTTAACATCATTTGGTGGCCCTAGGCCACCAAATGGAAAATGGAAGCCTATTCTTACCTCTGTCAAATACCAATCTATTAAAAAGGTTGATCCCTTTTAATCCATATCTACCTCTGTCATACCACATCAATATGAGTGACTTGATTTTTGCAAACACAAGTGTCAGGCTACCTTTGTATTTAGCTTTACTCTCATATGGCAACCAAATGGCATAGGTTGCATCATTGCCACTCATTTTAGTTTTAGACCTTATGGAAAATGATAGAACATGAGGATGATGACCAAGACTATGTAAATACATAGTCTCATCATATTCAGTAACCCCCTCATAATGATTGCATTCAAAAAGATATCATCCTTCAGAAATAGTCTGCAATCCTCTTGTGTATTGAGCAAAGGATACTCACACATTTGTAACTCTTTTAGTTGGACTGCATCACATACAATTTTTTCATCATCCCAAAAACATAGCTCAATAATATTACTGTATGTCTCAATGTCCTAAAAATGAGATTCACCAAAACTCATAATACATTCATCCACATTCAAATCATAACATTCAAACAATGCATCAACATCCCAAACAGTGTTTCCCACTTCAAGCTCATAGATAGGATTGTCAACATTAGTAATTTTATCACACATAAAAGTCTCAAGAGTAGGCCCAGATGACTCAGAATTTACATCTACAATAAATTCCTCATAATGATTGTTTCAAACACATTCACTACTACAAGAAGTTTCATACTCAACATTAACCCCTGCTGCATCAACATGACAATCTGAAACATATTGCTCAAGAGGAAAACTATGAGTTGCAAATCCAGAAAAGAGATCCTCATATGCATCCATGTGATTAACACAATCACATTCTTCAAGTACAAACTCATCATAAGGACTGTCACTAGTTGTACCAATGTTTATCTCTACACTTTCACTTTCATGTACAATTATATCAATGCTATCATCATGTAGACATTTAAGGATAACTTCAAAGGAACCAACATGAATAGAACAAGGTAAAGCATCAAACAAAAGAGGAGTTCCTTGTTCATTATGACCAACATATGCATTCCCTTCATAATCAACTACTTTATATGATTCATTCAATGAACCTCGTGTACGCATATCTCCTTCTTCATTTACACTGCTACCACAATCAGTAGAACTACCTTTCTCACTATCAAATTGAAAACCATCAAGGGTTTCTTTATTGCAACTTCTCACACACAATTTCTCTAACTAAAAATCGTTTCATACTCTGTCACTTTCATCTGATGCACTAAAATTATCAAAAATTCTCTTCAAATCAGCAAGCTCTTATGTCTCATCATCATGAAAGCTTTCATCAAAGCTAAACTTACTTGTAGAATTGGCATGACCAATTGTACCATTACATTGTTGATCACACATGTCTTCTTCAAACAAAATATTTAGTTCATATCCATCATCTTGTTCTTGTGAGCTTTTAAAAGTATTGTCATCATTTTCCTTGTTGGAACACTTTCCACTTGAAGAGATTAATTCTACATTTTCCTCATGAGAGGAATCACAGTCGTTAGGGCTGCAAATAGAATTGAAATCATCGTGATCAACCATACAAGAATGCCTTTTAGCTAGTTGAAAATTTTCATTTACAACACCATTGTTCTCATCATGAAGATGTGAAACTTCAAAATCAGCATGATCTTCAACTATATATTCAAATTCCATAGACGAGAAAACACTGTCAGTATCATTTACATCATCGCAGCCTTCATCTAATCCAAAAAATTTGCTCGCTATTTCTATATTTTCAAAGAAAATAGAAGAAAATTTAGATGTTGCATCTATCTCTTCATGACCATCATGGTTGCAATCTTCATCACGATACATTTTCTCCATTGGTTGTTCAAAAATAACTTCCTCATCACTAAATGATGCATCATTCTTGTCTTTTACTATACCATCTGCATCTATTGGACTAAGTCTTGAAAAAGTATCATCACATAATTGAGTTAGGAGATTACTTCCATATTTATCTATCATTTCCTCAATTACTAAAATCCATTGATATATGCATTTAAGATTAGGAGGCTTCAAATGAGCTGGAATACTACTCAGAACTAGCTCACAATTCTCATAGAACAAATCAATGCAAAATAACTCATCAAGTCTTTTTGATTCTGGTATGTCAAGAAAAACTTTCATGAATCTATCATGAAAATCATAGATGGACTCATCCTCCATTCTTTCTATATCACACAATGTATCCATAAATGACATAAGTTCAACCTCATTTTTAGATTTCTCTTCATATTCTTCTTGGGTGTGCAGATTTCTTTCTTCAAACAAGCATTCATCATTCACTTCACCAAACTCATCCAAGAACAGTTTCTCAATATCTTGCCATGAATATATAGAATGCATTGGTAAACTAGAAAACCAATATTTAACAGTATCTTCTAAATTTCTTACAAAAAACTTCATGATAGCATCTTCATCTACTATTGGGAAATTTTTCATTACATCAAGAAAACCTTGTACATGTGATTATGATTCTTCAAAACCTCCTCTAAAGCATTCATTAATTCTCTTGGGACAAAATGTGGGTAACCTTGGATTTGACTAAAATCCAGAGGGTCATATCTTTCATTAGTGAACACTTTTCTTTCAATACGTGGTTGTGTTCTAGGCATGATATTACAACTTGTAGATGGAGAACTAGGACAACAATACATTTTTTCAAATAAAATTTATTCCCTCTACAAATATTTTCTTCTCAATATCCTTTTCATAATATCTTACTTTCTCATTTCCCTTTTTACTAGTATCTTAAAAGACTGAATAAGGGATAGTATTAACTAGAACTTTTTGTTGAAAACCTTCATAAAGAGATATTACAATAGAAAATACCTAAGAAATGTTGCAGCCAACTCTTCTGATGATGTAGAAACTTATGTAGAGTTGCCACCTCTTTGAAATAGGAAAAGAACTTCAAGGAGAAGAAAGCTTCTTCCAAGATATATGTATTTCTAAGTTCTCTCCACTAGCAGAGCACATGACTTCAAGAATACATTAGAAACATTGCAGCAATAGCCTTCAAGTATGCAAGTCCTTGGATCATTCTGACCCAAAAATATAGATCAGAAAAATAATTGACTCTTTTCAACCGATTCCCCAATAGAGTCGTCAATCTATTGGTGACTCATATGGGAAAATAAGACTCAGCAACTTCCAATCGCTAGTTACAAATTGTTTTGAAACTTCAATGTCTCTTAAGGCTAGATGATCTTCTATCAAATATTTCTCAAATTCTCCACAGTAGAGCCACTAATCTATTAGTTCCCAAATCAACAGATGCAATGAGTCATAAAGAGTATTCACTCTCTTATATGCAGACTAAATGAGTTGATGTGGCCAACGAATAAGATTCAGTCAGAGACATTGAAATCTTCTACACTTTTGGCTTTGTTAAACCAGGGAGGGTAAGCCCAACAATATATTTATAGATACTTGTGTACTAAAGTACCAAATACACTATAAACAGATGGTTCTCCTCTAATTTTTTGAAAGACAATACTCTAAAGGCTTGGCTGACCTCTACAATAATACCTCATTTAAACATGAGAGATGTAATTCATTAAAATGATCTCAAAACAAAAATAAACTAGGACTGATAAGTGTTATGATTTAAATTTATAATTAGTTGTTGAATTAACCAAAAAAATGTAACATGAATAACCCACTTAGATTAGTGCTTCATTCATTGGGATGGAGTCAACCTAAACACCCACATAATCTGATAACAATCTTCAATCTAACATTATATGAAGCTCTAAAATGTTTCCTTACAATATTTCAGCATAATATCCTAACCACTACTTCTTATTAGAATCCTAGAACTTAGTTTAATACAAATTTACAACCATATTCAAGTACCTATATTAAATATTTTAATTAATAGACAAGAATAGAGCCACACATCTATCTGAAATTGATGGAGACAAATAAGATAACCTTGATTATATTATTCATAACTTGCAAAACTAGTACATAGGAGAGTAAAATGGCCTTGAAATTGCACTATTCAATATTATCTTGCCAGTATTGCAATCAAAATTACATAAGTGTCAATAGACTCCAACCTAAAACAAAAACTTTGAAATGTTCTATATTCACATTACAATATACTATGTGACTAATTATAGAACAACCTTCTTACAATGAATCAAAAAAACTGCACTTAAGGAGAAAGAAACTCTAAATGCTCATCAAAAGAAGACACTTGTCACATTCAAGCTCATTGATCTGCAAATTCCTTTGCTTTCTTAAGACTCTTCAATCTACTTTCAAATTCACGCTTCATGCACCTGTAACAGAAAAATATTCCCCAGCCTAAAAAATCATCATTCCTCATTGTTCTCCTATTGAAAAATATACCTTTACTTGCAAAATATTTTACCCCCTTTGTTCGTTTTCACCCAACTATGTGAGAATGGTGCTCTTCATAAAAAATTATCTCCAGCAAAACACGGTGCATAGTGAATAAAATATTCACTTTATAAGTTAATCACCCTCCCCTTCCTAGCAATATTATTTTCCACTTTATATTTAAAATTTTTTCCTTAACACTTTGAGGGCACATTTAAAATATTTACCATCAAAAGTGAAAACACTCACACTCCCCTTATTTATCTATGTTATTATTTAAAGATTATCTTTAAATAATGAAAGCATTTTAAATTATTAAATGGCCCCCATTTCCTTTTTCCATGCTTCACAAGTTTTAACATTTACCATTTAAAATTCACAATGTCTCACCTAAAATGAAGGCTTCTTAAAAAATGATGTTTTTGGGCAATATTTCATAACTTAAAAAATTTACTCATGCCCACCATCTCACTTACTCCAACAGTTCCCAACACTATCGCACATCCCCATTCATTTAGAAAATGAAAGATGAAATAGCGATGATAATGCAGCTGGAGTTCTCGTGAAGAATTACAAATCGAGCAAATAAAAATTTACCAGTTCTATTATGTTTCACCTTTTCACTATTCAAAATTATTAAATAACTTTGAACTCCTGCCACGGGCCCACCACATTTATTTGATCTAAGAACTCTCATCTCACATCTTTGTGTTTTTGGAAACTCAAATACTTATTAGCGATGGGAAAAATGAAGAGAATAAGCATCAGGCATCACTCATAAAATGAGAAAATTTAAATCAAAAGAGAAATGGACGATATCATCATGCCATCAGTAATGTGGCTAGGAAAAGTGAAAATAAATTGCGATGAGCGATATTCCTCTTGTCCATCAAAATCCTCTGTTCTCTATTTTGCAAGTTCCTTGGGAACTTTGACGAAACTTTGTGCAACCATGGCAAGAGAAAATGTCCAAGTCGTTTTTTCTTGATGTAGGGGTGCTTTAATGGTTGTAGTCACCTGAAACTCATCACAAACATGACAAATATCATTTCTAAGGTATTAGTAATGATCAATGGGTGATTTCAGACCATGGAGCAACAATTTTGAGCCAATAAAAACCTCCAAAATCTTGTCATAAAGCAAAAAACTTAAGAGTTGTTCATCCTGCAATAATACTTGATTAAATTTTCCCAAAATTCTCTAGAAGAAACCTCCATTGAAAAGGAAACACTTCAATTCTCAATACAATAGAGATTGGAGATCAAAAAATTTCCCTTAACAACTCTATCGCTCAAGCATCACATATCGTGAATGGAGCAAGAAACAAAGATATATATTAGCGATGAGCGATAAAGAACTTAGAACATACTCCATCGCCTATGCACAAAAGGAAAGTTCCCTCAAATCTGTGATGGGTGATGAGAGGACATAGCCATTACATCATCGCTGATTCAAATGGGAATAACAAACCAAAACAGCGATTGGCCATGAGTTCATCCATGTAGAGTGAAAATTGCTTTCCAGCCAATCACAAGTAAGAATTAAACTTTTTTTTCCTCAGAACATTTGAAATTGTATTTTGTGTTTGCACTAAATTCCTATTTGTATTTTCCAATATTTAAAATATTCAAAATATTTTAAATATTAACATTAGAAAACATTAGAAAATGGATAAATTTTAATTACACCTACGACACAAATGGAGAAATTTTACTACGCACAAATGGTGACCCCTAGAGTCAAAATTTTTTACGTGCAACCATAATCAATTATATAGAGAAAACTCATTTCCTCAATTTTTTCCCATCCCTTAAAATTCAAGTACCTTTGTTGTAAACTGGCCCCCGGGACATGTTCACCACTACAAATGTTCATTAAAATAATGTATCAAATGACATTTTTTCTTGATGAAAATGGAACTATAGAGGTTTTAGACCAAAAAAATAAATGGGTTGTCCTTAGAATTTGAAAATTTGATACCTTTTGGGACACCATTTTTGGCCATGTCACGATCAGAAAGCAATTAAATATCCCATCAGAACTTATCCTGGAGGCGTGAAATTGAATAGGTGTGTAAAAATTTGATCCAATAATGCAATGAAAAATATGGTTTTGCAAAATAGATCCCGAGGTGAAATTTATTCAATGTCAAAGTTGCTCAGTCGGCCATTTCTACAACTGCACCTATTCAGAACCCATTAGGGCTCTCAAAGTCGCCACTTTGAAAAAATATCAAAACAACTTATGGGGGGCTATCACTGGAAATATAAGTTCATCTAGGTACATTGAGTATGTGTGCAAGTGGGCTTCTCTTCAATCCACATTCGTCAAAAGATATTAAAGGTCAAAGATGACCACTTTGAAGCATTCTCAAAATGCAAGTGTAAAACAGAGCAAACAGCATTGCTTTTGGCTTGGTGAAAATATCAAATCTGATCATGAGACTCTGAAAATGGACCAAGGAGAAAATGAATGTAGGGAGAATGGAGAGAAACGATCCTCTTGACATGACGAACATCCAATTGCAAGATATCAACTCAAATAGGAGGCCACTTTGCAAGATTGACAATATGCAAACAACAAAAGAGTTTCAAAACCTTTCAGCTTCACTTTTCAAAACACTATCAAAACTCATCATGGGAAGCTAAAAACTAACAATCATGTTCACATATTTCAATTAAATGAGTCTGTCAAATGGTTTGGCTTGAAAATCAACATGCTTCAAATTGTGACCCTCCAAAGTAGGTCATTTGGGCATATTTTTTCAGGTGCACTTGTGCAAAGGAAATTTTTTCAATATGGACACTTATCAGTTCAAAAATGACCATTAAACCTCTCTCATGCCTAAAAACAATTTTCATCTCACTATTTTTCATGCTTGAAAATAATTTAGGATATGCCTGAAAATAATTTATGATTTTAAAATAATACATGATCTACGATAAAATCTAGTTTTATTTGGAAGAATTTATTTTAGTTGGATAAAATCTAATTTTATTTGGAAGATTTTATTTTTATTTTTTTCGGGTTCATTTTTTATCATAAGAGTTCACAAAGAATTTCACAAATGTGGTAGCATCTATTTTCTGCTCTCATACTATTGAAGTTTCTATTTAACTAAAATGAACAAGTTTACTTATTGATTATTTCCTTTTTGCTTTATTTGATATTTTCTATAATTAAGATTGTTAATAAAATAAAAAAATAACTTGCATCCTCCCAAAGATAATCAACTATTATTTGCATGTTGTGTTGATAATGATATCTTCTTTTTTCTTAATTCTTTGTAGTGCATGATAAAAATGCATATCTGCGCAGTAAAGTAGTTTTACTTTTTTTAAGTCTTATCCTTATCTAATCAGATCAATTGTCTTTAAATACAATTTTTTATAACCATAGTAACAAGACCCGAACTCACCTCAAACTTTGTGCTTGGACTTGGCACAAGCTCAGAAAAATGAAAAAAAGTTGAAAAAACCCTAGAAATTTAGAGATTCTTAAGGATTTAAAACTTGTTTCAAGCACCCTTTATTTAATAAACCTTAAAGACACAATAATATCATTAAATAGAAGAAAAATTGATCAGATACACAAGCACACAATGATCATAGTACATAAATTGTAGTTGAGCTACTGAAGGAAATAACATACTTAGATATATAAATATAGTCAAATGTATACAAAACTCATGGAATATGAAATCCATGACATCAAATGTTCCATATAAATATGAAATATCAAAAAAATAACCACAATTCTATGGCTTAGTGGAGCCAACATCCATCCTACAAAGGCTTCTAAGGGTCCTCGATGATGTAGTAGTTGTAGTCATAGTCTCTACCTGTGTCTCCATGCCACTTTCACCACCAGCAGTTGTGTCTCCTCATGCTCTAGCCTCCTCCTCAGCCATGGCTACAAACTCAACCTCTCTCTCTTCTCAGTCCATCCAGTCAAGATCCTCATCACTAAATACTGCATCTATAGCCTCAATGATCCACTCAAACTATGGATCAACCTCCTCTAGCCTAATCAAGGTGGAGTCGTGGTCAAAAATCTTCTTGTATCTAAGTTGAAGGTTGTAATGAACATATACCAAAACATTCATCCTCTCCACTGACATTTTATTGTGCTTCTTCGAGTGTATGTGCTCAAACATACTCTAATTGTGCTCACAACTAGATGAATTGCATGACTAGCTCAATATATGAATGGAAACATTTTGAAGGTTCAGTGTATCAGAACCAAAAATATCCCACCAAATATATGCAATGAGAAAAAGAAACAAAATCAATCTTATTTCCAACTTTAATTTTCAAGTTTCAAGTTTCAAGTTCAACATTTAATAATAAATTATAATATAAAAAGATGAAAATCATGCCCTTAAATATATTTTTACCTGGATGTAATGCCATCCTACTCTCTTTGCACAAATGACATGCAAATAAGTCTCATTGTTCCTTAGTGAAGGAATTTATCTCATGCACTATCTTTGTAGTAATAGCAGGAAACATTTGGTCTATCATCGAGTAGAGCCCACTAAGAATCTCTCTATCTGCATGAAAATCATGGCTGAATTGGAAGGTTGGATTTAGGAAACATGCAGTTGCATGGATGGGCTTATGAAGTTGGTGGTGCCATCTCCTATCAAGGATTTCCAAAATGGGACAATACTTCTCCTCAATTCCACCATAGATAGATCTAATGGCCTCTTTGGCCCTATCCATACCCTCATATATGTAGCCCATTGTGAGCTTCTCCCCATCAACAACTTGTAGGAGAACTATCAAAGGCTCAATAAACTACAAAGTGCAAACATTGTGAAACACTTAACTTAAGTGTGAACGAAAATAAACAAATAAAAATTAAATATGAATAAAAATTAAAACATAATGAAGAATTAAATTTTACCTTCACAATCTCCTTCATTGGTGTCCAAAACCTTGGCTCATCAAAAATGAAATCAGCCATAGCAATCCCTGCAATGCTTGCAGAATAGGATGATGAAGACCACTCATCACCAACAAACACGTGACTTAAAGTTTCCTTTGACTAAATCAAGGATTGCAATGTGATAAAATTTGTTGCAAACCTAGTGATGCTAGGACGAGCTAACTCCCTCAACCCTGTGTATTGCCTCATAAGGTTAAGCACCCATGTGTGATTGTATACAAAAATGAAAATGTTTTTTATAGCATCCACACATGTTTTGATCCATGGGAGCTTGCCAAGATCCTCCAATATGAGGTCAATGCAATTCGTGGCACATGGAGTCTAGAATATAGTAGGGTGCCTCTCCATCAATAATCTACCAGCAACAACATAATTTGATGCATTATCTATCACCACTTGAACTACATTCTCTTCACCCACCTCAGTTATCACCTCCTCTACAGCCTCACAAAGGTATTTGTAATTTTTGAATTGGGTGGAAGCATCAATGGACTTGATGAAGATGGTGTCACCTGAAAAAATAAGCAAAACCAATTATTCAATAAATTCAAAAACATAAATCAGCCATATTAAATTATTAATCACTAAATCAAATTCAAATTTCAAATTAATCAATGCATTGAGGGAATTACAATTACCTCTGGAGGAAACTAGAAAATTAAGGAGCGTCCTATTTCTCCTATGGTCCAACCATTAGTCATGATGGTGCAACCCAACCTCCTCCACTACAAGCGCTTCTCCTCTAATTGTGCTTTTACATCTACAACCTTTTGAGTCAAAAGTGGGCCCTTTAAATCATCTTCAGTAGGGGCTTTGAAACCCACCCCATATATGGTTATGGCATCAACCATGTTTTTCCAAAAAGGAGACCTACAACATGTCATAAATAAATTAATAAGTTACTTAGATAAGTATACTATATTTTATATGAAAATTTTTAAGTTTTTAACTTTAAATTTGAATTTGATAATGAGATACATCTAGATTCTAAAATTTAAATATAAATTTTAAAACAATTATACAAAAAAGAATTAATAGGCTAAATGGAAGGGAATGGTGCAATAGTACTATAAGTATGCAATTGTTTTCTTTGTTGCATCATGTGTGTCCTTGTTCCAACCCATGCTCTCAAGCGACGGTTGGGAACCAAGAGTAGTGCATGGTACAAAATATGAGTTTACCCTACAATTTGTGAACTTTAGGGCCAATGCTAACACTCCCACTACCACTAGCATTAGTAGGGCTAATAGCACTAGGAGTATGCATAGTTGGTGCAGTAGCAAAAGCACTAGCACTAGGACAATATGGAGGTATGGAAGAAGCATCTCCAACAGCACCAAGTCCAACACTAACCAACTCCTACCTCTACCTCTTTTTCATTTCTTTTTCAATTCAAATGTTTCTAATTGCACTTGCACTTCATGAACAGCCTCATGAGGTGCTTTAGTGCAGTCCACTACATCATAGATTGGTATGTTTCTAATATGGTATTTCAATCTATTTATGCCTCCATCATATATTGTTTTGCAATATTTACATTTTTCCTCTCCTTTTTTCATTCCGGCAAAGATTTCAGTATGTTTCCAAGTAGGGTCTTTTTTCTTGGGGTTTGAGACATTGTGAAAATATGGTTTGATTTGATAATGAATGTGGTGCAATAACAAGTAGGGTTTGTAAAAAAAATGCAAACTCAAGAAAACAATGATTTTACAAATTACAATGAATTATTTGTTAAAAAAACACAAAAAAAACCAATTAACATCAAGCTTACCTCTTAGATTAGGCTTGGAATGCAATGAAAACCCCTCCCAATCACTAGTAATGACCTCTCAATGCACCTCCTTGCTGGTATGAAGCTTCCCAAATGATATTTGAGCCTGGATTTGTCTTCAAGAGCTTGTTGGTTGCCCTACAATGATCTCTTATTTTCTTCACAACTCTCTCTTCTCCTCCTATTTTTCCAAGTGAATGAAATGAGGTTGCTTTTAGGGTTGGGGAGACGATATAAGTATAAGAAAAAACAAGGTTAAACTTTTATTTTATGTCTTTTTTTTCTTTTTGGCCTTTGTTGTGTCGGCCATGTCCAGGGTTTGGGACTTTCCCGGAAGCGATGTGTCTGATGAGTCCTGTGGACACGGCGAGTCCGGCTAGGACTCGGCTAAGTCTAAGTCTGAGCTCCCATGACTCAACCAAGGTCACTTGGCTCGAGACTCGCTGAGTCCTAGAAAGTTGTGTTACTCTAGTTATAGCTGATTTCAAATGCATAATATAACATATAGTCTTTCCCACCAGCTTTCCTATTCACTCATTTCTGAGCAAATATAATTATTTTTCATTTAATCAGTTGTATATGATTATTTTTCAGTATAATTTCTATGCTATAATTATCATCTTTCAATGATTAAATGATTTAAAATATTTCTTTTACATAGGATATTAGTTTTATCTACACAGTCATCAAAATAATCTTTAGTTTTTTAGAAGATAATTTCATATATATCTTATATGAAATGGAAATTTTATATATTTGAATTCTAATGGAAAAATGATGATTTATCACTATGGGGTGAATTCATATCCTTCCTTATCTCCAGGGCCATATTACCAAATAATCTACCACCTTGCTTCAGGTCTGTGTGTGGAATTCAACATTTGAAAAACCATTAATTTGGGATCAAGCTAGAGTGTGAAAAGTAGGTGAAACCACGATGGCAGTGTGGAAGGGCCCATTGGGCTAATGGGAAGTTCATCTTGTATTTCCACTCAAGGAAATGAGATGCCTACAATTATGAAAGAAAATTTCTCTACTCCCAACAACACTCTCGTCTGCACAACTACAGTTGGGCACTAGAGTTTTTGGTGAACGTGGGTAAGAGAAGTGGATGTGTTTAAATGGGCGTAAAATATTGCATTTGTATCACTCACTGTCACTACTCTTCATCTCACAATCTAGGAAAATAGTAGTTTAATGTCATAACTACCAACAAACAATTGTTGCATCAACTTTAATTGTAATGATTTATTTTTCATTTTTCTTATGTAATTACTCTGTCTTTCCAAAAGATATTTATTGAATGTTCGGTATGTTTTTTCTATCTTATTTTTTATATCTAATGTGTTTTTTCTAAACAAGTTTAAGTCCACATCAAATACCTTTTTGATTGACAAGTTAGTAAAAAAAATTCCAAAATCATGCATATAATATATGCAGATATAAAAAATAGTAACATAATAAACTGTAAAACGTTTGATTTGATCAACATAATTTTTGAAAATTTTATATGTTTCAACAAGTAGTGAGAGATTTTTCTCTACAAGCTATAGTTACAAATGGCTTACAATAATACCTTTTAGAAAACTAGAAAAAATCTAGAAAAAAATTTACAATTTGAAAACCCACAACTATTTGTACTTTCATGACATTAACTTGAAATTTGAACACTATGCTTCCCTGGCCTTTCTATTGGTCCTGCTAGAGATAGCCCTCTAAAATCCAAAGTAACCTTATCTTCAACACATTAATGAAAAGGATTTGGGTTAGTGTTCCTTCTCTTAAAATTAGCAAAAACTTCACACAATCTTTTTCGGTGATCTCCTTGAGTGGTAACTGGAAGATCCTAAGGTGGTAATTGGACTTGAGGATTACGCTTTTGAACCTACACATTTTGAAGTTGAATTCCTTGTTGAGTAATGACCATTACAAGGAATGGAAGAGGTTTTGCAACACTGGGCAATGGTACTATCAAAGGGAAGAACATTGGTCAGCTTAATACCCTGCTTTCATAAAGATTAGATGCCTTGATGAATGGAACTGCATTGCTTGTTGGTACAAATCTTTTTCTAATCAAATTTATATTGGGTACAAGATTCGGGACATGTTAGATGGTTTTTCCATGTCTCTGTTGTGAGGTAAGGCATTGCAAAGTTCTCCATTATATCTTTCAATCAAGTATTATCAATCACCAATATCTTAGGAAAAAATTCCCTTACAAACTTGTATCTCTCTGCCTAGTGAATTCATTTTGCAAATTGAATCCCTGCCAGTGACTTCCCTTCTTGATTTCATTCCCACAGCGTTTAGTAGTCTTTTTTTAACCTTTTTAGATAATTGATCTATTTTTAGTATTTTTAGTGGGAGTTGTTAGGTTTTTCATGTTTAGTGCATGTAATTATTTTATTAGGTTGTTCATTGAGGTTAACTCACTTGCATGCTCTCTGTGAGTTTTATTTTTATTACATTTTATTATTAAAATTGTTGATCATTAATATTGTTAGTAAAACAATTATTATTTAATATTTTTTATTCAAGTTATTATTTAATTTGATAATTAATATTATTTATTAGAAATAATAATAATAAATAATAGCTTATCATGATCTTTATCTTTGCAATTTCATTTATATATTATTTAATTATTTTATCATTTATTATTAATTATTTTTGTCTAAAATGATTCACAACCCTAGCGTGCTTTTTCCTTTTGTTGGAACAAGAAAGTTTTTCCATAAGCAGGAAGCTTTTCCTGGCTAGCTTTATAGAAAAGAATTTTAACAAGTGACCGCTTAGCCAAACTAAAGATAGTAGATCCATTCAAATGCCCTTTATGTGAAGAAGAGTTTGAAACAACTGATCACTTGCTTCTTCAATGCAACTTTTCCAATTAGTGTTGGAACTTTGTAAAAAACTAGTTAAATCTTTATAATCCTCTACCAAACACAATTTGGGACCTTTATCAAAGTTGTCCATTAATATTCCAAACATCGTTCTTTGCAAGTATTTGGTATATTACTCTAGTGATTGTGATCTGGAACATTTCGTGGGAAACAAACTTGAGAATCTTCACAAAACTAAAATCACCAGTTGAAGTGACATTAAGGAAAATTGAAAAAGTTATATCTGAAGGGGTTAATGCATGTGTTCAGAAAAAGAAGTCGATAAGTTCACTATTTACAAATTGGGATAGCAGTATTTTGTTGAATTGGAAGGATATTAAGCTACCATTCAAGGGCAGTCAACTTAGTAGCAACGTTCCTAAAGTCAATAGAAGCTCAATCAAATGGTATCCACCTCAAGTAGGTTTTGTTAAATTAAACTTTGATGGGGTATCTAAGGGGGAATCAAGTAAATTAGGGGTAGGAATTTGTATTAGAGACTCATCAATAATTATTTTGGTAGCATCTGCAATCCATTTGAAGCATTGCATGAACAAATCTACAAAAACACAAGCATTATTGTTGGGACTAGAAATGGCGTCACAGTTAAGGATCTAAAATCATCATTTAGAGGGTGATTTAATGATAATTATAAATGCATGTAAAGAGAGAAAGATTCAGAACTAGAACTTAAGATATATTCTACTCAAGGCATGGGAATTGTTAGATACCTTTAATGCATCAATAATATCTCATACCTATAGAGAAGGTAATAAAGTGGCAATTTTTTTGGCAAACCTGAGTCGTGAGGATAAGGAGGTCAAGGTAGTGCATGATTTAGACTAGTTGAAAGCTTATCCACAATTGTTAGATCTGATAAGTCAAGAGGCTACTAGAAGTCTATGAAATATTTGATACAAGTTTATGCTTATTTAAGAATAAGGGAATGCATCATGTAATAGCAACTAAGTAAATATTTGAAATGAAATCATCAATGTGATTGTTATAGAAAATGGTTAATTATGTTGCTTCAAATATGCCACTTGCTAAACTTGGGCTACATAGTTTATTTTAAAACATGATTACAAATATTGATGGAAAGTGTGCCCAAAACATTTCAAGATGATCAAAGTTTTTCTTGCATTAGATTAAACCGTAGTGCGGTGAAGATTGTCAATTCATGATTTTGGATCATATAGTTTGTGTGAACATCTCATTTGGCAGGCTGGCTTCAAGGGTAATGATGTGTCCATCACAAGCCAGTACCAAGTTTGACATTGTCTATGTTCATATTGTGGAAAAAAGACACCTTAAGAAATGCCACGAGCCCAACAGATGGACACTTGTTCATTTCATCAATATTCTCTAAGGTGAAAACTTACATGTAGGTACAAATATCCCCTCATCAAATGTGCATATCTCCTTACCAATTGTGCAAATTAAATAAAGCTGCAATTGAAATTACCTCACACGAGCCGAATGGAGGTGTATTTTTTGTCAATTTTTGGGATATACTTCTCATGGAAGTAGTTAATAAAATCAATCAACTTTCAAATATTGTCCTTATTGGGACATTTCTTTCCATGCACATTGCAAATTGTTTAGGGGGTTTTTGGAAAGTGAAGAGCAAAGGGAAGAATTGAGCAATTTGCATTAGAAGAAGGTTAAAAATGTTGGTGCATCCATGGAATTTATGAGTGCCCTGCGCAGTAAAGGAATGGAAGCGACCATTTGAAGAACATCTCTCGCATGCAGACTTATCCATTGTATTTGAAGTATCTTGTCCAAACGTGGAAGAAGCAATAAGGTAAATTTTGGGTGTGGAACTTGCTAGTTTGAGAGCCAGAAGGTTGTTATATTTGTCTCAGGTAATTTCATTTTTTCTTTCAAACACTTTGGATTTCTTTCAGTCCCTGGAAAAGCTTGAGCAAATAGTGCTGAAATTTGTAAAACCCCAATTCATAGATAGAATCGTGTTATCAAAAGTAGTGCAAGAATATAATTTTTTCACTGGTGATGGGTATGTGGGAGGTTTTTTTTCCACGGGAATATCTTAAATCCAAACAAGGATTTGATGAAATCTTTGAGGCAACTAGGTTAGCACTGCAACTTAGGAATGATAGTGTTTTATTGCAAGCCATAAGGAAACACTATAAGCACTTGTGTCCTATCATTTCTTATGACTCCAGAGAGAAATACTATGCATTTTCCCTTCTGCGCGAGCACAAACCAAATATGCATATAGTGCCATCAGGTAATTTGCAAGCAAAGTAGGTTCAATTCGCGCTAGTCATCATTAAGGAGGAGGTCATGCCAGTTCAAAATGTGTCTATCCTTGTTCTGCGAGAGCCTCAAACTCACAATGCATGATTTCTTCCAAGGGAGAATAGTAATGAGGAACCATTAATGGGTTTCAATTTCTTTGCAAATGATTTGGGTCTTCACAAAGCTCAGGACGGCCAGGATGAAAAATTTGTGCAGGGTAGCTACCAAATTGAGGAATAGAATGAGTTGTATTCTTTTTTGGGGGATTTTTTCTATTTTGGGATTATGGGTGTTTATTCTTTCAATATTTTAATGCTTATAGTTCCTTAGTTTTCATGGGAAAATGTTTAAAAAACTTGGTTTTTTCTATATTTGTATCAAAATTATGAACTTAATCATGTAAAATCATATTTATGAACCTTATCAGTATATTAGTAGGAATGAATTTTGAAGATTCCCTTTAATCAAGATATTTTTGTAAACTTTATAAATCATGAGTTATAACCAGAGGTTTTCTTCCTAGTTCTTTCCTGCTGATATGCTCGCTTGAACTAGGATATGTAAATATTTATATGTATATATATTAATATATTATAGTGGTCCTCCACTTTTATCTAAAAAATATATTTAATTTATTTTTTTGATCGCTGATAAGTATTATTTTATTGAAAATGAAATAAAAGGTTACAAAGAAAGATCCATACTAACTTCCAAAAAATTTCCTAACAAACACCACTATTTCCCTATAAAAGAACCAAGGAGTAAACCCCAAACCCCACTATGATCCAACCCATACAAAAGAGTAAAAGAAGCTAACTACCAAGACTAGAAAATACATTCCAAATGAACCCATTAGTAGGTCACATCTATGAAGCTTTTTTTGGATGGCCTTTACCGTGAGATCGGAGGGTCATAGCAAAGGATTTCTTCTTCTCCTTCTTTTCTTTCTTTCCCACAACTGATTGGCATCCATCCTCAACCTCTACACCCTCCTTCTTCTAGACAAAATTCCTAACCCGGGGACACTCCCAAGTGTCATCTCCACTTTCGTCTTACTGATGATGATCATTTTCCTTTCGCTTTCCAGCGTCCTTTGTTTGGGGAAATAAATCATGAGGGCTTCTCCCAGCATCCTCTCCACTACCAGCTTTCTAATGCTGATCAATAGCCTTCAACTTTCCCTCATCACTCTTCTGGTCTAAAACCACCTTACTTTTCCATACATTTAGGGGTTGCAGCCCCATTTTTAGTGGTCATCTCGATAACACTACCACTGAGAACACCATTGACATTTTTTTCAGCCAGGTGTCTTTCTTGAGTCGAGACCACCTTAATTTGTTGCTACTCTACCCAAATTTCCTCCTATTCCATCCATTGCTCTCCCATATTCAGTTCCACTATAGCCTTATTCTTCACCTCTAATCCATTCAGTTGGGTACTCTCTTGCTTCTTCTCCTACTTTTTCACTGTGTAGTGCTTGGTAGATGCATCTTTCCACTAAGAAACAAAATTCTCGTTTCTGTGTTTGGCACATTTTGCTTCCAAGTGCCTCTTTTGATGACACTTTCTGCACCTAGAAGGGACCCCTTCATAGTCCAGAGGTTGTACCCAATAGCCCTTTGAAGACTTTAATTGAATCTCCTTCAGGGGCACCACCAAGATTTTTATTTCAACCAATATCTAGGCATAAGTGGAGTGTAGGAGATTTGAGGAACCTTCATCCACCATTATAAAGGTTCCTAAATAATTTCCTATAGCCTCCAAACAAGCATCAAACTATAACTGTATAGAGAGGTTACGTAGTCTGACCCAAATGGGCACCATCTCAAACACCTCTGTAACTGGGTTGAAATCCAGGTGCCATAGCTTTAACAACAGTACATGCTTCTCTTCCCAATCCTAGTGATACTCATAGAGGATCTTATTTCTATCTTGTTCCTTCTCAAAAAAAAAAAAACCTTTGGCCATAGGGTAAATTTGAACATATCCATCCAGCAAGGGCTTCTAGTGATTGGAGATCCATTGGTGAAGATCAGGAAAACTTGGCTAGAAACCATTGAATCTCCCTATCAAGCCCAACCAATAAAAAATCTTTTCATTCAAGTCAACTTCTTTCTCCAACTCTCCATCTAACTCTAGAGTGATTATTTCTGAAACTGGGTAATTTGCACTGTTCACCCCTTTCCCACCTACAGATCCTCTACCTGGTTTCTTAGATGCCTTTCCCAACCTAGATTTGTTGCCTTCTATTCTTGGCTTCTTCAAAACCCTATTAGCAGCCTCTTCCTTCGAAACTACGATGCCCTATTGCAGGTTAAACTTGCCTCCATTGTCAGTTGAGTCTCCAGCCCGATGCTCATGTGAAAACCCTTTCATCACCTAGTTTGCCTGTTCTTCAACAACATTACCACCAACACCAGCCAAAATGAAAACCATGATGTCCCCTCTTACATGGCCTTAACTAGAGTGATCAGCTTGGGAAGAGCCCTAGCTACTTCTGCCAAGATCCGACCATTTGACGCCATTCCTTTTTTATTCAATTGATGGATTGTTAGCCTTCTATTTAATTATTATTGTACATATATTAATTTAATTATTTTTATATAAATATTTTTTATTATCAACAATTATTATTTATATATAAATCTAAACATAAAAATATTATTATAGTTACAATAATAATCTATATTTTAAAATTTAACCCCTTTTTTACATGGCTTTCTTTTTACTATCAAGTTGCTATTTTCACTCATGTTATTTTCACAAAAAGAAAATTAGAAAATACAAAATAATCATAAGAAGGTTTATTTATTATACATATATTAATTTAATTATTTTTATATAAATATTTTTATTATAAACAATTATTATTTATATATAAATCTAAACATCTAAATATTATTATAGTTACAATAATAATCTATATTTTAACTTTTAACCCTTTTTTTACATGGCTTTCTTTTTTTATCGAGTTGTTATTTTTCTATACACTTAAAAATGGTCTAGATAATCTAATTAATTAAATATGATTTATTTGATTAATTAACCTTAAACTCCTCTACTATTGAATAAATAGAAATATTTATTTTTATAGTTCACATTTTAATTCTTCTAATTCTTCTATTGTTTCATCTTAATTAAATAAACAAGTTCACATACTTTGTTTCATTTAATTATTCATTTCTTCCATTTTTAAATTAATAATTAGACTTCTATAGTTTGTTTTATTAAATTTAATATCTTATTTCTTCCTAAATTTGAATAAATCTAAATATTCAAATATATTCATATTTCTGCAACTCATCATATTTTACCTACAAAATTAGATATAAAACATCTAATTTAATTCAATTGGCATTCATAGGAGAGTTGTGGAGACAAATTGGAAATCAATTTGTCAATCTCCTTCCTCTGATTCTTCCTATCCTCTAGCAAGATGTTTTTTCTAGGGTGGAACAATCCCCATGATCAGCTCAAGCTTCTTCGTCCTTCACCATTCAATCCTCCAGATCAAATCCAAGCCTTCGTTGTGCTACCCCTTTACAAATGTGTTGTTGTAAATCTATAAATACAACCTTCTGAAGCAGGAAATGGATCCCAAATTTTTGAAAACTTACTCTGTAGGAATAGAAATCAAACAATCAAGCATCTTAGCAATAGCAATCATAACATTTTAGAATCAATATCATGGTTGCATCGTAGATTACTGTAAGTTCCTTTTATCATATCCACGTCCATTTGGATTACAGTAGTTGATCATTTCATTTAGGAATCATCATATAGGTTTAGATTATTGCATTTAGTAGAATCTCATTCTCTAGATTGGCATTTAACAGTCACAATGCTTAAAAAATATGAGAGCCTAGTGACTTAATAAATCTTTACAGATAGGGAACAATATGACACTTTCAATAGATTCTTGCTTTAAATTAGTTTAAATATTGTTGAATCTTTGATATAATGTCTTATTAAGAAGTATTCTTAGTTATTTACTCATTACTTATTCCACACTTACATTTTGGCACCTACCGTGGGGCTAAAACCCACATTTTTAACAATTTTTTCCTAAAAAGTGTACTTGCAGGCTCTAGTGTGTTTCTTTTAGCATGATTGAGAGATTTTTTGGTGCATACACCAGATACTTTAGCACATCTGATGACTGTTCTAGCGCATCCACCAAGTACTTTAGTGCATCTAATGACTATTTTGGTGCATCCACAAGAAACTCCAACACTTTGTTTCAGCACATATGATAAATATTGTGGCACATACAACAAATTTTGTAGAACATTCAATTGATTCTGCAGTGCATCTGATTGATTATGTAGTGCATATGATCCTTGTTATAGCACATATGTAATTTGTTCTCTGGATCTAACGCAAACACGACCAGTAATTTCATTACTACATTTGGACTAAAATGAACCAATCCTACAGTAGTCATTTGGTTTAAAATACATCAATCCTAGGGTAGCCATCACACATTGCTATCTTAGTTCAAATAAAAACCATATCTTTTTGTGAAGAAATATCTTCACATAGAACAGAAAATTATTATTTGGGCTTTAAAACTTAACATTGTCTACAATGATTGTGCAGTGATAGGCCTATGCTCTCCCCTTAATAGGGTGACCAAAATTCCATACTCATCCTTTAATTTCATCCACTTTATGCTTTGTTAAATCCTTTAGAAGGCCTGTCGTAGTGGGAAAAATTACTCACCCTATGGGAATGACGGGTGATCCCATAATAGTGGTTTACAATTTTTGGCCAAACTGGACACTAAAATTATTATTTTTAACTAAATCTTCACATTCGGGCACCTATAGGAGCTAAATTGTAAGGAATTTGAAGATGGTGCAAACTAGAGTCTCATCAAATTTTGTCTGTAGATTGTAAAAATATTTTTTTCAAAATTTTTGGAATCAAATTGCACTTCTTTTTTCATTTCCCACGAAAATTGATTTTTTTTCAGAAAACAACATTTTTAAAAAGTGGCCACCGTATAATGCATAACTTTTTCCATGAAGGATAAAATTATAATTCTTTCAAATTTAGAATTGTAAATCTGATATCTGTGCTTCCACTTGGTTAGATAGTTTTTATTGAATATTCCTTAATCTTTCAAAAGTCAAACCAATTACAATTCAAACATAGCTTACCGTATAACACAACTTTTTTGTATATGTCAAAATTTTTATTTTATTTTTTGTTGGATCAAGGACTTCAATATCTGGTGCACTCATATTTTAATTTTTTTTTTTTGATAATCTTCTATTTTTCCACATGTGAAGAAGAAGAAATTCATTTTTGATGAAAAACCTATGTTTAATAAAACTTAAAAACAAATACATAACAAAACCAAAACATATTAAAATTATATTCATTGGATAGCTTGTTCTAAGAATACCATAATCATTTGAAATAAATTTTAAATTAATTCATTTGATCCCCCAAAGCTAAATCAAAAGTGATTTTTTATCAGCATTTTGATAGGTGTAAAGGAGACGATTTATAGGTATGGTTTAAAACTAGCGAGGTTCTATCCAAGGGGGTTTGATCTAAGGTGATTTGATCAAACCCTCTTCAATTGGAATCCTTAAAATGGAACTTTTTAAGGCTTAAATCATTATATTTTCTAAAAATATGTGATTTCAGCTAAAATTTGTTCCTCTCAGGAATTGTAAACCACTATTATGACAGCACCCTGACCTGAGTGGGAACAACCAAATTTAGGTTTTCCAACCCACTATAAAATAAAAGTAAATCTACGGAAACCCACATTTACTAGAAGTGTGCAAGATAACAATCCCCAAAATATTTTTTCTAAAGATTGGGAGGTCTCGTAAGGGATTTATCATTTTCCACTTTGAACGGATACCTTATCTACAAACCCTAGTGTAGTATCCAACTTGTCAGTTTTTGAACATTGTAATACTCATAGTGCAAGGGGAGGGAAGAATCTTCCCCCAAGACACTCACCATATAATTTCCAAGGACCGTTTTCTCAAGGGATCAAGAAATATAACTTTGAGTATGCACCTAGAAAAGAAAAAAAACATGGGCGCCCTCTAGGGGGTGACACAACTATGTGAGTCAACACAATTTTAAGATGTGGGTTGTTGAGTATTATGATGACCTTTTTGACCTTAAGAGTGATTCTTCTTGAAGTGTATTATTTTTCAAAAACCTATGAAAATAAGAAAGGATCATGTTTGATTCTTGAACATACACTTATTGTTTAGATTCTAGGACTTAAAAACAACTATTTTACAATTGCTTGTTGTGTTTTCAAATCACTAAATTAGATAAACATCATCTAGAAAAACACAAAAAATCTTGACAATTCAACCTATGAAAACTTATGATTAGGGATTGGAAATCAACAACATTTGTCAAGAAATCCCTTGCAAAAAGAGTCAAGAAACCAAAGAAGCAGCTTAGCTACAAAAATTTTTTGGAAAGAAGATGATTTTTATATCAAAGTAGGAAAGTCTTGATTCAACATAGAAATTTCATCCATAGGTTTCATGATTTTTCCTTAGAGCATTTATATTCACAAGCTTATTTCCAACAAAGAGCTCTTTCACAAAAGCATAATCATAGTTAACCCATTCATCATTCTTTTATCCCACAACCAGCAATAGAATATTTCAATAGGCCAAATCAATTCACACAATAGAGGAAACATTTGAAAACATTAGAGTTATCATCAAAATCAGAGATTTACCAATGAAGATACCCTATCAAAATACCCCAAATTTGGAAAATTACACCCAAAAATCCATCCTTCAACTGAGAAAAACTAGACAACACTGTGGAGTCCTAGAACAGCACATATATAGTCCATTGTAGCACATACACCCTATCATTTACCGCATATGTTCTTCAATTAGCGCATCCACAGTCTGTTTCAACGCATCTGACAAACATTGCAATGCATCTACAATCTGTCTCCAAAATTTACTAGTGTCAGAATTACTAGTATCTAAGTGCATTTGCAGTTTGTTGTAGCACATAAGTCATGTCTGACAGCAAATTTACCATATTTCTTAGCACATCTACAATCTATTTTACTGCATAGACCATTTCTAACAAAGCATTTACCATATATTTTCGTGCATCCACAATCTATTTTAGCGCATCTACAATCTATTTTATTGCATAGACCATGTCTGACAATGCATTTACCATATCTTTTAGTGCATCCACAGTCTGTTTTAGCGCATATGCCCTCTATAATAGCGCATCAATAGAAATAGAAAATAGAGAGCTATTTGAAACTGCTATCAGACTTTCAACATCAAAACTTAGGTTTTCATCAGAGTGGAAACATTTTCATAGTTCATACAGTGTCTTAAACTTCGAAAGATAGGACCATACAAGTCAAACTTTATCAAATTAAACCAAGATCTTATAACCATAAAGTGTTTGAATCATCAAACACAAAAATATGGACTATTACGTTAAGTTTGTTTATTAGGATTTTTCTCATCCTACAATCAAGAAATGAAACATAATAATTAGATTCTTAACTTTGTTACATCAATAGAATTTATCATTCTATTCGATTTAAGTTAATATCCTTGACACTCATTCAAGAAGATCAAAGTTTAGTGAGAATAACACACTTGTATGCCAATTTTGATAAGATTTCAAACATAGAAACTTAAGGAAAAAGAAATTGAAACACAAACACCATGGATAAAGAGAATCCCTTTCATAGATTCCACCAGAATGAATCAAATGAAATATCCCAAGAAGACATCCAAACAGTGCAACAAGATCCCAATTTCCATAAATTTATGGAAAAGGTCTTAAAAAAAGATATGGAAAAATACTTGTTGATGCTAGTTGAACTAGGTGCAAAACCTCCAAAATATTTTGATATCAATTGATTAAAAGAAGCATCTCTGAGAATTGAAACTAAACCACACATCACACAAAACACATATCAAGTGGTAGCACTAACATATCAAATGCAAAACTTGTGAAAAAAACTTCAAGATATGCAAAAGGGAACCACGAAGAGGTACTCATTATAGGACATTTGTCCTTACCATTTTCATTTGAGTGTGGACATGATACCATTTCCAAGACATTTTGAATTCCCAAAACATGACAAGTACAATGATAAAATATATTTGATTGATCATGTGATGGAATTTAGAACCATGAGTTTAGAGTTTGCACAAGAGGAAACTTATCTAATGAGGTTATTTCCAAGGAGCTTAGGAGGACAATGTATGGAATGGTTCTCTAAACTACAACCAAGAATTAGAAATTTTGAAGAACGGGTCAATAGGTTTATCTTACAATTTTCCTTTAATATTCAACACGAGCTAACAATCAAAGACCTTTACAACATGAAACAAAAGAAAGGTGAAACATTCCTTTCATTTCTACAATGATGGAGAAGGTTATTTGCTAGATATCCACATTCCATTCCTGAAGAGGAAAATATGGAACTATTCATTGACAACGTCACTGGTGACATGAGCTATAGGCTAGAACTACAATGTCCACCAACATTTGAAAAAGAATACAAATTCCTCAAATCAGTATAGCAACAATGATAAACCTAAATTTTGACAGCATAATAAAAATACTAGAAACAATCATACTAAAAATGGCACACAAAACGTGAAACCAGTATTTAATTTGGCGGCAACTACCAAAAAGAACAATCAACAAATGGACCAAAACATCAATGAGAATGTCAATCAAAACAACAATCCCAACATTGGAGAATCTAAGCAACAATCGTATCCAAGGCCATCAAATCAATGAATATTCACACAATTGGGAAAAACACTAGAATCGACAATGAGAGAACTTATTGTAAATGAACTTATCACCTTACCAGAAGTAAGAAATTAGGAACCAAAAGTAAAACCATCTTGGTGGAATGACGTTGACTATTGTAACTTTCATAAAAACAAAGGACATAAAACAAATGATTGTATGCAATTGAAACATCTAGTGCAAGATTTGATTGAAAAAAATAAAGTATTCATGGAAGGACCTCAAACAAACAACGATCATAGTGCATTTAAAAATCCTGTACCAAATTATGAAAAGGGAGAATCTTCTTCTACAAACAATAAAGGTAAAAATGTAAACTACGTTTATGACAGCACTATTCATTGTATCTCTGCAGTTGAGAAGAATGAAATTGTTGATGATCAAACTAATAATGTGGAAACCAATGAAATCATACATATAGATCTAACCCCAAACATTGATACATCCAACAATCAGATCAATGTCATAAAAATTAGGGAAAACCAAGATCATCCATCGGTCAACATAACAACAAGAGGACAATCCAAGGTAATATTAAAAGGAGTTTCATATAAAACCATTGCTACCTCTTCAAATCAATACAACATCATTGGTCAACTACAAAAGATACTAGTACAGATATCAATTTTGGAACTCCTTAAAATCTCACCATCTCATAAGGAGGTTTTAGAACAAGCTCTTGTGGCCAAAAAATTACCCAATAATCTAGATGTTTGTCAATTCCAAGCTATGATGGGACATTTAACCATGTCGCATTTCCTATCATTTTCAAAACAAAATGATATGTCACTTACTCATCAACACAATTCCACACTTCACATTGAATTCCTAATCCACAAACACCAGGTAAAACGTGTCTTAATAGATGGTGGGGCTAGTTTAAACATTTTCACTTTAAAATTGATTCGTGCACTAGGTTATTCTGATAATGTTATTGATGCCAAAAGAATATCATAATAAAGGAATATGATGAAGAGGATAGATCCTCCAAGGGGTTGATTGTATTGCCTATTCAAGTGGGACCAATTGTCAAGAATATAGTTTTCCAAGTGTTATGCAAAGAGCTTACTTATAATATAATCTTGGGACATCCATGGATTCACAAAATGTAGGTAGTGCCTTCGACCTATCATCAGTGCTTAAATTTTCCAATCAATGGACAAGAAGTCACTATATCAGCTGACTACAATACTCCTCAAACTTGTAACATGCTTAAGACAACTCAAGACACTTTAGTGCCCCATAACAAGGAAGCAAACACTTCTAGTTCATCCAACAGTGAAAGGAAACTAAATGTTATATCTAAATGGGTTGAGAAAAAGGACACATCAAAAGAAACAAGTATTATAGATTCCACACCATCAAACAATGAAGCTCAACTAGATTCTCTATCATAGAAATTCAAAGACAAGATCTAGTTAAAAGACAAAGGCATGGGAGAGTATTCCATTGACAATCATTATTTCTTTCACAATTGTTGTCGTCTCCAAAATCATATGGGCAGCCATCAAAAATAAAACAAAAATCATCACAACCTACCATGGTCTTGGATAAAAGGTTTGTAAAAGTAGGTACTATGGAAGATGAATCAGAAGACAAGTCCATCCTCAATTGGCTCTATAAAGACGAAGAAGAATTAACATCAAAAAATATCAACATTAAAACAGATCAGTATGGAAAAGGAAAAGGAAAAGATATCTTAGATAAAATGGGGTATCAAGGACAAGGACCTATTAGAAAAAGAAAATAAGGCATTGTAGAACCCATCCAACCTCTCACACTTCAGCCAAAAGACAAAGCAGAACTGGGTTATACAAGGGAAACAAAAGAAGAAAACACTCATAGAGTTGTAGAAAGAATCCTTCAAATACGGGATATTTTTGAGACAAATTCTAATGAATATGAGTGGGATTCTTAATTAGAAAAATCGTACAGGGACATACAAATTGATGTCATAAAACAATATGCACCTACATGCGAGGAGGGACAAAGCTCAAGGACTAGACCCCTTGTATTTGGATCACAAAATATCGACAACTCAAGTGAGGATGGACAGATATTGAGTGAGATAGATGACTTGGAGGATATTACTATCATAGACCTTGGCATTACCACTAAAATTTTTGACAACATTGCTATCAGAACCTTTACTACCATTGACCTTAACCAATCTAATGACTTCTTACCATTAATGCATCCTAAACTTATCGACTAGGAACCAATTGAACCTAACAAGTATTCCTATCTTTGAGAATGATGATGATATCATAAATTTACTTTGTTGTGATGAACCTGACACAAGTGCAAATCATAAATCTCATAATGGTGCTCCAAGTCAGGAGGGTGTCAAATCTTTCAGTTACAAAATTGAAAATAGGAACAATAGATCTAATGGTGAAAACCATTCAATGGCAGCATCAGATCTTGAAAAAGTAAAAATAAAGAACATATCTGACAGTGAAAACCTCTTTGAGGCACCGAAGGATGGAATATTTGAGACCTTTTCATAACATTATCATGAAATATCATCATTTTTGGTGGAACCTATGCATTCTATCAATATTGGCACAGCATAAAAAGATAAAACTTTACATCTTGCAGCATCTATGATAGAACTAGAGAGGCCCGAATTCACCAAATTCTTTGAAGAGAGACATATCAACTTTTCTTGGTCTTACTCTGATATTCTAGGGCTAGATCTAGATCTTCTAATTCATTATCTATCTCTACCATCCAGAATCAAACCAGTAAAGCAATAAATAAGGAAAATGCATCCCCACACACATTGATGGTAAAGGCTAAGCTAAAAAAATTGTTAGATGCAAGATTTATCAGGTCCATCGATTATGTTGAGTGGATTTCAAATATTGTACCTATATCTAAACTAGATAGTAGTATCAGAGTATTCATAGATTTTAGAGATCTAAATAAGGCATGTCCAAAGGATGATTTTCCTTTACCAAACATTGACATTATTGTCGATTTAACAGTAGGACATGCCATGTTGTCACTAATGGATGGCTTCTCAAGGTATAACCAAATCAAGATAGCACCTAAATATTAGGAGAAGACAACATTCACCTATCCTTAGGGCACATTTTGTTGGAACGGCATGCCCTTTGGGTTGAAAAATGCAAGCCCAACATATCAGCATGCAATGACCACTATTTTCAATGGCATGATGCATACTTTTATGGAAGATTATGTTGATGATATATTAGAAAAATCATACACTAGGGAAGGAAATCTGGAGATTTTGGGAAAAATATTTACAAGATAAGAGAAATTCAATGTCTAATTAAATCCTAAGAAATGTGTGTTTGGGGTTACATCGACAAAAATCCTAGGATACATAGTGTCAGAAAAGGGTATCAAAGTGGATCCTGCTAAGGTCAAAGTAATAATGGAAATACCGCCACCAAAAAATATCAATCAATTAAGATCTCTACAAGGAAAGCTAAAATCAATCAGGAGGTTTATATCTTAGTTAGAAGATAGCAGTCATCCCTTCAATCATCTGGTACATAAGAATGTCTCTTTCAAATGGGATGAAGGATGTGAAACTATTTTCAATCAAATAAATTAATATTTGATGTCACCTCCCATATTAATGCCACCTACGAAAGAAAAATTGTCGTTATTATACATTGCAACAAAAGACATTTCTTTAGGAGCTCTATTAGAACAAGAAGATGACTCTGAATGGTTATGAAATAAATTACACCTTCATCAAGAAATAATTTTTGGTGATGGTATTTTCTACCCAACAATTGAGGCATTACATGTTGACCCACATAGTTAAGCTCATTGCAAAGATTGATCCATTAAAGTACTTACTTAGCAAGGTTACTCTAATAGGGAGACTAGCCAAATGGGTCATGATCTTGAGTGAATTTGATATCCATTATATGGATAGGAGAGCCATCAAAGGTCAAGTGATTTTTGATCAATTAGTTGAAGCTCCATTATTCGATGATCGTCCAATGAGCATTGAGTTTCCTAATGTGGACATTCTTACTGTGATAACACAACCCTGGAGGCTTTATTTTGATGGATCATACACACAACATTGGTTTGGTATAGGAATTTTGTTTGTCACACCTCAAGGACATACCATCCTAAGGCCCTATAGACTCCTCTTTTCATGCACAAATAATGTAGTTGAGTATGAGGCTTTGATTATTGGTATCAAATTGGCAGTTGAATGGAATATCATAGAACTGCAAGTATATGGTGATTCACAACTAGTCATTTATCAGGTAAATGATGAATATCAGACAAAGGATGAAAATTTGATGCCATACAAGAAGATGATAGATGATCCCAAAAATTACTTTGTGGATATCAAGTTTGAATAGATTCTAAGGGTAGAAAACAAAGTTGCAGATGCTATGGTGACAATTTCTTCTGTTTTACAATTGCCAAAAAAGCAAGGTTGTTATGAGTTTATGGTAGAACAAGTGTCTACTCCTACCTATGATAACCCAGAATCTCAAACCGTATGCCATTTAATTGACATTGAATCCTCCATTTATGGAAAGACTATGCTCACCTAGAAGATAATATCCTTCCTCCTTATATTTCCAAAAACCAAAAACGCAACTTCATCTGCCAAACCGTACGACATACATTAATTGTTGACATACTTTACCATCGAGGTCTAGATGGTACTCTTCTTTGATTTCTAGAAAATAACAAGTCTAAGAAAACTTTACGTGAGGTTCATGAAGGTATTTGTGGAACTCATTCAAGCAGACCAACCCTAGCAAAGAAACTCCTCCATTTGGGGTATTATTGGTCAAATATGGAGAGGGAGTCTTATTAGTTTGTTAAGAAATTCTAGAACTGTTGGATTCATGGTAACTTAATCCATGCATTAGCACAAGAATTGCATCCATTTACTTCGAATGGCCCTTTTGTTAGTTGGGACTAGACCTAGTAGGAAACATTAATCCATCTTCATCCAATGGACACAAGTTTATAATCACACCAATAGAATACTTCACAAAATCAATAGAAGCGGTTCCCTTAAGAACAATCATTGGGAAGAAAGTATCATCTTTCATACTAAACTATCTCATCTATAGGTATGGAATTCCTCAGTCCATTGTCACAGATAATGGTCGACCTTTTAAGAATCAGGATGTGCAGGAACTGTGTGAGAAGTTTCATATCCAACATCATTTTTCAACACTGTATTACCCTCAAGGAAATGGCCAACCAGAGGCCTCAAACAAAAAAAATCTAAAATTATTAAAGAAAATGGTTAACTATGTTGGACATGATTGGCATGTTTAGTTAAATCCTACTCTTTGAGCATATAGAACCAACATCAAGATGCCTACAAGAGCTACACCATATGCCTTGGTATATGGATTAGAGGCCATACTACCCATTGAGGTTGAGATTCCATCACTCCATGTATCACTAAAGGGTATCATTCTAGATGAGGATTATAGAGTCTCTAGACTTCAAGAACTAGAAATATTGGATGAGCGTTGTCAACAAGCTATGAACCATTTGATAGAATATCAACAAAGGATGTCCAAAAGCTACAATCAAAGGGTAAAGCCTAGAGTCTTTCAGGTTGGGGATTTGGTCCTAAAGGAAAACCCTAGAAATCAACATGATAGAGAAAAGAAAGGGAAATTTGAACCTAACTCGCTAGGTCCCTTTATCATCATATCGTTCTATGGATCTGGAGCCTATTAGTTGTCTACACCAAAAGGGGGTCTATTCCATGAACCTATCAATAGTATCCATCTCAAGAAATTCTATACTTGAAACATCTAGTGCATGGTTGAAAAAGGGTCGCCTTGATGAAAATATTGAAAACAAGCGTCTTGGTGATGAAAAATACAAAAAAAATCAAAAAAATAGAAAATACAAAAAAAAATTTAAAAAAGACAAAAACACAAAAAAATCATAAAGTTTGAAAAAGTGCAATAAAAACAAGTAGTGAAAACCTATAAATAGATGCTACTTGTGATTTAAACAAACTTTTCTATCTATTGGATGCATGACTTGGTCATTCACTTTCGCCTTCATCTTTCTGCCTATCATTTGAAAAGAAAACACATGTACATATCCTGGCAAAGTGATCATGTCACACCCTAGCTTGGGGGAAAAATATGGACCTCACTGGGGGCAATAAACTTGAGCTTAAACAAACAAACAACTATGAGTAAGACAAACGCAAAAAAAACAATGACAAACACAACCCAACATTGAACATCAATCACCATCGAAAATGCATCAAACATCCATATCATATCAAAATCCAAAAAATAGGTCAAAAATCAATCAAAAAGTAAAAAAAAAAGTTGTCTAGTTGAAATATGTGGTCTCTGTGTGTATAACATAGGCAAGGCTAATCTTTGATCAGCCCCTAAGGCCCCTAGGATAGGTCTTTAGGTTAATCTTTTTGGTCAAAATCTCAAAAAATCCCAAAACATTAGAAAATCAAAATCAAAATGGATGATCTAATCTGAATAATGGTTGAAATACTTTAAGAAAAGGTTGCATAGTTGTACTTTGATCTTTGTTATCATTTTTTGGAGCAACTCGATGATGTATTGAACTAGAGAAGCTAGGAAGGAGAATGGTATTTTCTTTGTCTATTGTTTGTGAGTTAATCATTATTATTATGTGAATTGTCGTGAGACATGCTCTACAAAGTATCACTGATGACATTCAGAATTCACATAGGAAAGTGATTGATTATTGTATGTTTACACAAGAAATGCTCAGGTCATCTCGGTTTAATTATACCTAGATGCTTATGTTCACTTGCAATATCAAAAATCATGGAAGTAGTACTCAAGTCATCATGGTCTAAATTATACCATTGATGCTTGTACTCACTTTCAACATTTTAAAGCTCTATGATGATACAAAGAAAAATAAATAGATTGTTAAGATGTCAATGTTTGCATGTATAATTGCATGGCAAAATAGATTGCATTCATGATATTTTTACATCTGCAGAGTGTTACAAAAGTTGGTAAAAGATTCCAAAATGATGATATATTTTCTGATAAGGGATAGAGTATACTTGACATTAACAAAAACATGATCATTATCATGTAGTTGCATAATCATTTTCATTACATACATTATAAAGCATTTAATTTATCACTACATCCATCATAGAATCATATGGAACACGTAATAGATCAATAAAATCCACTGCATATCATATAGATCTCAAAATCATAATGTCAAGTATATAATGATGTCTAAAATGAAAAGAGATATATCATCAAAAATGGTTGTGAATCAATCAAAATGTACATCACATCTCAAAATACAATAGAAGATACAATCATAAAACTATGCGTTGCTAGCTCCAGATGGTGTAGGAATCTCTAAACCAGTCCCTCCACCACTAGGCGTACTAGGATCTCTTGGCTCTCTTGGAAGAGGTTGTGTCAAACCCCTACTCATGGTCCTAGACTGGCTCCTACCAGATTGAGACCAAGCATAACTCACTCTCTGCTTGGAGGGAATTGCATCATGGTATCGCCTTTTATAGTACTCTACCTCCTGACCTACATGGAGAAGCTCTCTCATATAATCAGCTATCGATGTACCATCGGCCAATCTTTGTAACCTCTCGACTATCAACTGTGCCTGCTTTGAGCTCATCAAGTGATATCTCTCTCAGTTATCAAAGAGGAAATATGTGTCTAAATCACTGCAAACTATCCCTATACTTGAGCAAGAGACTATGCATGAGACTAGGCCTATGCCCGCATATGAGCCTGTGTCTGAACTAATAGACCCTGAGCCTAAACCAACTAACCCTGTAAGGTTAATACCTGCACCTGTAATCTTACAATTTATATTCGTTATTTTGGGGAAGGTACACTGATCTACACACATTGCTCTATAGGAGCTAGCACTACTTGCCTCTTACAAGGCATCATATGCTCCTACACATCTATGGCTAGACTTGACTTACCTGCACTTTCTCCACCACCACCTCCTCCATCATCTCCACTATCATATCCCTCCTCCTCTCCACTACTATCATCCTCACTACTTCCCTCCTCATCCCCACTACCCTTGACATCCTCCACCTCTTCCTCACCAACCTCCTCTCTCCTCTGTCAACAACCATCTACAATAGTAGCCTCCTCCTCAGCAAGTAGTGGTGTTGGCTCATCACAAATGGTAATCCATGGAAAATGATGTAATACTAGATACTTTGCATAATCAGTTGTAACAAGTGGCTCAACAATATCAGGATGGATCTCCCAAACTAGAGGTTGTAGAGCCTAAAACTCTTGAACACCGGAATCATATGAAAGACCATGCCCCCACTCTGTAGAATCTAACTGGTGATGAGCATAATGAGAAACACCCTGGGGCATAACCTAAACAATATCATACTGTCTGAGCACTCATCTGAACAAAAATCTCTCTAAAACCCAATGATTCTAACCAATCAAAATCATCGACTAACATAGATAAGGAAACTTAATGTCGTCATCATCCCAATGCTCACAATCTAAGTAGGGGCATGATGTCACAACCTCTATATCATCCAATACTCTCCTCCAATGATCCAACTTACCCAGCCTGGGTTGAGTAAGATGACTTGTGTATCTGTGAACATATGGTCTCATAGTCGGTCTCTATCTGACTATCACTAGACGCGTAATAGCAATATGCTCCCACACCCACACCTGAAGCAATGTCACCCCAGAAGACAAACTGTAACCTTGGAGGAAGACAACTGAATGAAAATCGTGATAAAGATGAGCAAGCATGCACATGCCCCATGCATATCTGGTACCATGAAAAATCATTCTCTCCAACACACGAGCCTATCCAAGAGAAAGTCCCTTTGACCTGCAATTAGGATAAAGGAAACCTCCAATTAAACTAGTAAGTACAATAGGCAGGGTAGTATACAAATCCACCATCTCTTGCCATGGAATCTCGTACCCACATATCATATCATCCTGAAACACTCTATGTAGAGCCTCGGTCCTGCCCGCCTCTATAGAATCATATAATACAACCTCTCCAACAATAGTTATCCTCAAGATGCACCATACATGCTCAAGGGTAATTGTCATCTCATTGATAGGAAGGTGGAAGGTGTTATGCTCACTATGCCACCTCTCTATTAAAGTTGTCAGGAGACCCCAATTAATCCTAATCTAGGGCATGTCTAGAAGAGATGCTAAACCACATCTCACAATAACTATTTTCTCATGTTGCACTAGCTATGGTATCAAATCAAAAGTCCTAGCAAACCGCACTCGAATCTAAAGGTTTGCAAATGACTCCTATCATCGTGAAAACCACAAAAATTTAGAAATCTTTGTCAATCATTAACATCAATCAGCCTATCAAATCTAATTAGCTCTGTTGAGACTTCGCTAAAATCTCATGAGCAATTATCATTGAATCTCTCCTATCATGAGGTCAATCATCAATCAGAAAATCAACCTCACCTATCACGAGGTCAATTAATCAAATCAACCTCGCCTATCATGAGGTTTATCAAATCAAACTATAACTATTCCTCGTCTATCATGAGGACAATCATCATCAAACCTCACCTATCATGAGGTTGAACATCATCTACTCTATCGAGATCATCAATCATATCAAATCAATGGATGACATGATCAAAATCAACAAAATCAAGGAAAAAATTGACAAAAATCATCATTCTGACATTGATGCACTAAAACAAGCGGTAAAAGCGCTATTTCATCAAATGCACCATTTCAGGTCGAAAATGTGCAACTTCAGTTAGTCAATGCACTATTCCATTAGATGCGCTATTTTACCCTACTGATGTGCCATTTTAGGTGACAAATATGCTATTCTAGCTTATGTGCTACTTTACCCTATGTATGCGCTAAAATAAGTAATCTATGTGCTAATCAAATATTTGTGCTAAAACAAAAAATCATATGCGCTACAGTGGGCCCCATATGTGCTAAAAATTTTAAAAAACATAAAAAACCAAATAAAAGCACGAAAAATGAAATGCATAGAAAACAAGGAGGTTTATGGGTACGTACCGAAGGTCCGTAAGCGGTCGGGTGGTTGTGATGATGCATTCGCTTGAATTGGTGAGTATGGTATTGGATTGAGACCTTGCTCCAAATTGGCTCTCACTCCAAGATTTCAAACTTCAAATTCCACAAATGAATTCTAAATCGCCCTTTTAGCTTTTTATGAGAGTGATTAGAGGTGATTTTTATGGGGTTTATTTAATTTATTTGTTGGAGGTTTAATCAAAACTCATCACAGGGGAATCTTTCAAAATATTTGTCAGGAGATAAATTATTTCATCATCAAATCATCAAACTATCTTAGATCAAACCCCCTTGGATAGAACCCCGCTAGTTTTAAACCATACCTATAACGAAGTCTCCTTTACACCTATCAAAATGTTGATAAAAAACCACTTTGATTTACCTTTTGGGGAATCAAATGAATTCATTTAAAATTTAATTTTTGTATGTATTCCTTATTATAAGCTTCCTAAAAAGTATAATTTTAAATAAATCTAATTTAATTATTTATTTTTATTTCTTGTGAATGTAGGTTTTTCATCGAAAATAAAGCTCTTTGTTTTGCACATGTGGAAAAATAGAAGATTATCAAAAAAAAATCTAAAAATATGAGTGCACTAGTTATTGAAGTCCTTGATCCAACAAAAAAATAATTGAATTTCGACACATACAAAAAAAGTTGTGTTATACAGTTTGTCTATGTCTGAATTGTAATTGGTTTGACTTCAAAACTTGATTAAGGAAAAAATATTCAATAAAACACTATGAAACCAATTGGAAGCACTAGATACCATAGTTGCAAATCTAAATTCAAAAAAATATAATTTTATACTTCATAGAAAAAAATATATATGTTATACGGTGAGCATCACTCCTGAAAAATGGTGTTTACTAAAAAAAAAAACTAGTTTTTGAAGGAGATGGAAAAAAAAGTGCAATTTTCTTCCAAAAATTTTGAAAAAAATATATTTAGAATCCATAGAAAAAATGTCACAAATCACTAGTTTGCGTCATCTTTAAATTCTTCACGGTTTAGACGCTATAGGTGCCTGAAAGTGAAGATTTAGTTAGAAAAAATCAGTTCAGTGTCCAATTTGGCCAAAAATTGTAAACTAATATTGTGGGATCACTGATCAACTGAAGCTTCTCCATCCTTCACCATTCAATCCTCCATATCAAATCCAAGCCTTTGTATTGCTACCCCTTTGCAAATGTGTTGTCATAAATCTATAGATACAACCTTCTGAAGCAAGAAATGGATCCCAAATTTGTGCAAACTTACTCTATGGGAATATAAATCAAGCAATCAAGCATCTTAGCAATATCATTATCATCTTAGCAATAGCAATCATACTCATTTTAGAATCAATATCATGGTTGCATCGTAGATTACTGTAGCTTCCTTTTATCATATCCATGTCCATTTAGGAATCATCATATAGGATTAGAAAATTGCATTTAGCAGCATCTCATTCTCTAGATTGGCATTTTAATAGTCACAATGCTTACAAAATTTGAGAGCCCAGTGACTTAATAAATCTTTAGAGATAAGAAACAATATGATGCTTTCAGTAGATTCTTGCTTTAAATTAGTTTAAATATTGTTGAATCTTTGATATAATGTCTTATTAAGAAGTGTTCTTAGTTATTTACTCATTACTTATTCCACACTTACAATTTTCACTCATGTTATTTTCACCAAATGAAATTTAAAAAATACAAAATAATCATAAGAAGGTTTATATATTATACATTTATTAATTTAATTACTCTTTTATAAATGTTTTAATTATAAAGAACTTTTACTTATATATAAATCTAAGCATCAAAATATTATTATAATTATAATAGTAATCTATATTTTAGCATCTTAACCTTTATTTTACATGACTTTCTTTTCTTTACCCAGTTACTATTTTCCACTCACCGTAATTTTTACCAAATAAAAATTTAAAAATACAAAATAATCATAAGGGCATTTATTTAAACAGAAAGGAATGTGTGAACATTGTAGAGGTATCAACAAATTTCCTTTCTACACTTATATGAAGTTTTCTATGATATGGCTAAGACTTCTAATTATTTAAGCTTTTTTCTATATGTTGATAAATTCTATTTGTGTTCATTTAATATTGTAATTTAATCTACAATCAATATTATATATAATATTTTCTTTCTTTCAATAAAATAATTATAATGTTGTTTGTTTGATGATATTTGGTATGTGATTTTAGTCCATGGTTGTTTCCTATTTTCTAAACCAATTTTGTTATTATCTATTAAATGAAAATATGGTTCTCCCAAAAAAATTCTCATGCCAAAAAGAATAACCACTAAGCAGTTGAAATATTCCTACCCCGTGCCTAAAAACAAACTTTAACTCACAACCAACATTTTTCTTAAAAACCTACAAAAATCTTGTTTTGGGCTCAAGAATCTACTATATATAATTTTCTATTAGCATAATCCTTACACCTCCTACCCCATGCCTTAAAACAAAATTAAACTCACAACCAATATTTTTCATTTAAAAAGCTACAAAAATCTTGTTTCGAGCTCAAGAATCTACTATATATAATTTTCTATTGGAATAACCCTTGCACCTCCTACCCCATGCCTAAAAAAAACTTTAACCCAACCAATATTTTTTCATTTAAAAGGCTACCACAATCTTGTTTTGAGCTCAAGAATCTACTATATATAAATTTTTATTGGCATAACCCTTGCACCTCCTTCGAGTGTAAGTGATCATTATTAGATGAATGATACATTGTAGTAAAGAATCAATCTTAAATACATCATTGATTAAGAATATGTAATAAAATTATGTTGAGATTTTCCCTATTGTCTATTAAGGTTATGTTGTATTGGTTAGTCTTACCCATGTTGTGGAGATTAGTCTATGTGATGTAGCTAAGTTTTTTGTGTCTATATGGATTTATCAATATGATTTCCTTTGCATTCACTCTTATTTTTTATTAAGGTGTGCTTAGAATAATATCAGGTTATGCTTTAAGATGAGATAAGGAACCCTTGACTTGTTTTGGTAAGATTCAAGTTCTTAGAGAACAAAATTTATGTGATAATTTATCAAAATTCAATTATGTAGTTTTAATTCAATCTTACTAAACAAAATTTCATTAGTGGTTCACATGAACATGTCTCACATGAAGATGAAGGGTACATTTAACATGTCATTTAATCTAGGTGATGTTCATAGGAACAATTTCCCTTGAAACTTCTCAAGAGGTTTCCCATCCTAATATGGCTCTATTTCAAGAGCACTTAACTATGGAGTTTTCCCTAAAACCAATGCAAATGTGGTACCAAGCTAAGTGAGCTTGATTTTGGGAAAAATAAATTATTAAACACTTTTGAGCCAATTTATTACTAGGATCTAGAAATTTTTGGTTCTCAACCCTTATGAGCATCACCTAGATGCAATGAATTACTATATGAACCATTCATGTTCGTGAGAGATAGGTTCTTATGAATACTAATCAAGTATGTTGGTCAATGAAGATTGAATTGAGACCAAATTTCAATCTTAACAAATCATTACATAACTTGATACAAGTTGACACCAAAAATTCAATGTAGATGCAAACTTTGTGTCAAGGAACTAGTATCCTATAGAGATGTAGCTTTAGATGCTCTTTAATTTACTATGTCTTTGTGTGATTTTATGATTTATCATTTTCTAGATGCTATAATAAATAATTGAGAAAAATGTCCTTGAATACATGTACATAATTGTTGAATTCAATTTTTTGGCATGCAAGTTGCCTCATAACAACTAGTTTATAGAATGGTCAACTTTAAAGCATGTGAATTCAATTTCAAATTTGGTGAACTAGGTTGCATTGTCTAGTCTAATATATAGTAAAAACGAATAAAAAATGAGGACTAATCTAGACTAATTAGTGGCATATTAGTTTTATTTGGGGTTTAGTTTTTATACTAAAATAGGTTAAACTAAGTAGTGTGATTTTAAATATGTATCATGTGTTTTATAAAGTAGCATAAAAAATGTTTACATGATATTTATGTTCAACATTATTACTCAAAGTATTATCTAATGATTAACACTTGTATAACTAGAGATATTCTTCTTATACAAGTCACTAAATCAATGTTCTCCTTTAATTAATTTTATATATATTTGAATTTTTTTCTAAAAGACAAAAACATGTATCCAAATATTTTTTATAAAATATATATTAATGTTTTAAGTATTTTTTTAATGCTTATATGTGGAAAAGGAAATAAATAGCATGCTTAATTTTTAATATTTTCTATTTAATATAAAATGTTATGGTAAATTACCTTATCATTACTTTTCAATTTTATTCTAATAGTGCTCCATGATTGATCCATGTGGTAAACCCCTTGTTTCTATTTTATATCCACAAACCATATTTTTGTTATGAATATTGATTGAGAAATATTTTCTAAAATTGTGAGCCTATATAAGTGTTTACTATATTTTTCTAGTGAGGTATCCTTCACGTTAAGTTCTAAAACAAATATTTGGATCTTAACAACAATTTTAAAAGATATTTTTTCATTTTGGTATTAATTTTTATGGTTTTCACATTAGATTAAAATAGTTTACATTTTGTTATATTCACAGATCACCTCAATTTTTCTTTTAATGTATGCACAACATTCCTATATCTTCTCTTATCAATCCCTATTCATCTCACATCATTTCTAAATTCTATTTGTATTTTCATCAACTATCTCTCACTTTTTTTTAGCTATAGCGAATCTCACCATAGGTTTCAATACTCATATTTTTATTTTTAGATTTCTTAACCCATGAGTGAAATCCCTAGATCATTTCTCATTTTACAATAGTCCCATCAAATGGGTTTTTACATTTTATTTTATTTTTCCCTCTTATTCATCTCTTTCTTTTAGAAATCTCATAATACCTACTTTCTCTAAATTTCCTTGCAAATGCACACTATTTTTTCTTAAATTTTGGTTTTTCACTTCTTGTTTTAGTCCTCTTCATATTCTCATTTTCATTATACTATAAAATCATGCATTTATGCTTAGAATTAGTGTGACTTTGAGTGTATGATTTATGTGATTATTTTTATTTGTATTTCATGTCGTGTGGGTCTTTCATGAATTCCCATAAATGAAAAATTTAAGGTAGATCCTTGTTTAACTATTATGTTTTGTATGGTCTCCATTACACAATTTTTGACTTGTAGGTGAAATATAAGGTATTATAAATATTTCCAAGATGAAATATTACTAGAAATGATAAAATAAAGCTTTAGGTAAATTTTTGGTCCGTTCCAAGTTATGGGAACTAATAGTTTCCTTTGTTCAAGCCTCTTACACATACATCCTAAGTTTCAATTCAACAAAAATAGAGTTTCTATATTCTAATGATCTACACATTCCAAATCTAGTGTGCATGTATCACAATACTAGGTGTACTTCCCTAATTTGAATTCTTCTATTTCATTTTCAATGTATTTTGGCTTGACATTCACATGTTCTATTTTACTCCAATTTTGTATCATCTTCTCGACAAGTTTCCATATAGACATTTTCTCACTAAGTTATTTCCAACCACACATAATAGTTTTATATATTTCTAAGATATCAAAATAAGCTATCAACTCAAATGCAACACCAACATAAAATTCATGCCCTCAAAATTTGGAAAAAAATTATTTGTTAGCTCCTTAAGAGGTCCTAATTCTATACCTAGTGATTACACTAAATCATAGGTGAATGTATTTGAATTCATGTTTCCAATCCTCTTCCCTATACTATTGTTTGTTATTACATTTATAGTTTGTTACTTTTTCATTGAGGTTGATAAAGTATTCTCAGTGTTAACTCTAGAGGTTGTTAAATATATTTCACTAATTTGAGATAGCCTTAGTTAATATTGATTTACATTAGTTGTACAAACAATCACACCTTTTAAAAAAATATTTCATTTTAAAATTTCATCTTTTGGGTTCTTTCATTTGGAAAATCTAACACTCTTACACATCCTACTTTTCTCTTTAGGATCTTCTTTGCTTTATTTCTCCATAATGAACTCTAAAAATATCTATGCACATTGTGGTAACATGATTATTACATAGCCATTTTTTATCCACTTTCTTATCCATCTATTTGTTAATGATCAAAGTGACATAGCAATGTTACACAAAATATCTTTATTCTATTTCTCCTGAAAAGGATAACTAATCTCAAATCACCTATCTTCCAAGGTCTTGGTAGTTGGTTCTCAACTGTGTTGTCATCATTTAGTGATTCATGTAAATGTAATATTCAAGGGTCCTTTTCTAGTAAAATGGTACAAACTAGATATTACGAAGTAATCTAATAGGGTGTTTACAAATTTAAAAAAAAGGATGGATCAAGGATTTAGAACAGCGAGATATGAACAAACATTTCCTTAAATTTAGACATGTAACTTCTGTAACAAACATTTCCTAATTAACCAAAACCATAGAATGAAATACTTCATAAAAATATCATGCAATTATATTCATCCAAAGTGAAAATTTAATATACGTAACACCATTCATCACAACTTATCTTTATTTAGAATTAATTTTTTCAACAACACACATCACAAGATCATCACAAAATTCATAGATCAATAAATAGTAAGAAAATATCATCCACAAATAATACAATATATAGTTTTAAATTTGGCCTCTTCTTATTGATTTTCACCAATTTAAGAAACATTTATGCACAACAAGATCCACTAGCGTACATAAAACCATTGTCTATTTTTATCATCACTAAACTAATAAACTTCTAAAATTTAACTATTTGCATTAAAACTATAGAAAATGTTTAACTATTTGCATAAAGCTATAAAAATAAAAATGTCTAGTTTTAGGCAACAAGTCTAACTTCAATTTTCTAACCTTTACAATGAGGAGAAATTCTAAACTTATAGAAAGAATTAAACACTAGTTTCTCCTTTCAAAAATCACAATCCATCAATTGGGGCCCCAAATTCACAATTATAGGAGGAAATTCCAGTTGCACAGTAGCCTTCACATTGCTAAAATTGTTGAAACTAGAGAAGTCATTTTTTCTTAGTCAAAATTGGCCTGGAGTTGTTACCAAAAACTGATCTAGACTTAACAGTTATTCAGAGGGCACCTGGAAATGGTTGACATCATTTTACTTTATCCCTTTCAAAAAGATAGAATATTTTTCCTCTCATTTTCAAGTCTCTTTTGGACACCCATGGAATTCATCATAATTTGCAAAAAATAACTTTATAACCTTTGCATTAGGCCTATCAATCTTTTCCACCTTGAATTTAGCTTCCTCAAACTCCCCTGCAGCCATAGCAACTATTTCTCACAATTGATTGATATCTTTTGTGACCCATCAAGTTTCAAACTTATTATTCATCAATTTATCCAAGAGAGTTCCTTCACATCCATCACCTTCTGCAATCAGTTCTAATTGTTTACCCCAATTATACTTTATTTCTTACAACAAATTCAACTATCCAATTTGAGGTAAATCTTTAGTAGTCACTTGTATAACAATTTCATTAAATATGCCTGTATGATGCCTTATGTCATATTGAGCCTTGAGGAGAATTTTCCTATGTTCAATAAGTATTTAAAACCTGAAGGTATTGATTCTAATAGCCTTCTTGAGGTATTTAAGATCCTTTTCACCTAAGATCCCTGACTAGATAAGCATTTCCCTAGATTTTCTATCAATAGTTTTCAACCCTTTCAAAAACTTCCTCTACTTTTCCTCCTCTCCCCACCATTCTTTTGTCTTCTCTTCCACTTCCTTGAGAAGGGTAAGGGATTCTTCATATTATTTATACCCTTCCTCTATAACCTTCTTGATTTCCTTCTTCAAATCGTCAAACCAATTGTCAAACCAGGTAGCCTTCCTTTTCATGGTGCTCAACTCATCTACTTCCTTATGACTCATAAATATGGGAACTTCTAATGAGGTTGATTGTTCTAGAGTAGATTCAGTAATCTCTTTTAGAAACATTTTCATATTCCCCACCTAAGCCTTGAGCTCATCCTTGGCTTGCTTATCTTTGATCTTCTTGATTTGGTACTAATTGCCACAATGTCAATGAGGTTCATTTGTTGATTCCTTGTTTGCTTACCCAGATTGACAATACCAATTTGGTAATATGAAGTTTTCAATTCCCTATCATCTTTATCAACTATGGGAGTTGCAATATCTACTATCAAATCCTCATCATTAGTGAGCTTGGTGGAATGAATTGCCTGAGGCTTCTTCTTGGGTTTTACTTTATCTATCTCCTTTACCATATCATCCCAACTCATTGGTTGAGCTTGAATTTAATGGATTTTCTACAAATTTAATTTCAACCATGTTGGAGTAGTAGGTTGAGTTGTTACCTGCTAGGTTCTTGGAGGTGTTGATGAAGGAGATGTAGGAATAATTTTTTCTACCCTTTGCTCTGAAGAAGTATTTTTCTACTCATCTTTCTCTTTCAGTGGTCTCTCTTGTTCTATTTTCTCATTCTGATCTTTTATTTCTTCTATCTACTTCGTCTCTAATAACTTTTGCAAAGCCTCTTACTCATCTTTATTTTGTTGTTCTTCCTTTTCATGAGCATCATTCCAAAGGTTCCCCTCCTCAAACTTAGCATCTCCTACCTTAGGTTCTTCCTCAAAATATTCTTGACCTTCCCCTTTTCGTTCCTCACGTAAAGGAGTTTCCTCATAATCTGAGGGGACAGGTGATTCCATTACATCAATATTTGGAGCAACTTCTATAGTTGAAGGTACAATGGGAGGAGTATCCTTAGTTTGCAGAGGAATAGTAAAAGGACCCTCATGGGTAGTTTCCTCTCTGGTGTACACAGTAGCTAGTATTTTAACACCCAAACCTGAAACCACTCCCACAATGCAATAGCTTGATAAGTGACTTTAGCATGTTCCAAGGACTTTGTAACCTCCTTCATTGTGATTTCTTCTACTGTTGGGGTAGGTTCTTCTAATTGTGTAGCACCTTTCTTCAACCTCTTATATTTCCTTGTTTTGGTTGAAGAAGTGGGTTCATTGCTGGAATCTTTCTTCCTCGAGACCTTAATCTTTGGTTGTTTTAGATGAAGATTAATCCATTTCAAACTTCTCTCAACAACTACCTATGAAATTTTATTAATGTTTATTTCCTCTTTCTCCATCCATTTAATTGGATTCAAATATTTAGTAGCTACTTGATCCATTTCATACTAAGGATCAAGAACAATCCCATCATTTGAAACCCCTTTTGGTAAACCTTCCTTGATGCAAAAGTCCCTCATCTATGGGATATTTAATCTTTCATATCCCTTCTTTCTAACTTTGAATTCATCCTACAAGTTATTCCATAATTCCTTGAGAAGTGGCTCGGGATAGGGAAATAATGAAGCATATAGCCCATTCATTTTTCCCTTCATATCAAATATCTTTCTAGATGTATGAAACTTCAAATTCAAATACTAAAACTCTTCCATAGCTAACTTAGCTGCTATAGTAGAAGAAAAAGAAGTAAAATCCTAATTGGATTAGGAATGAGTTGCAACTAGCTTTGTGTTTATTAGAAAAAATTTCATTTACCCTTAGAATATAGCCCATTGAATGAATTGTACAGAAGAAATGGTTGGGTTGTTATCACATACTAGAGAAAATGGTACACCAAACCTGGTGACAATATGGTCATTAAGGAATTTGATAACCACATTGGTGGTGTAGTTTTTGTAAGGTTGAGCCTTGGTCCACTATGTGTAGTAAACCATCATAGTCAAGATAAATTGTGACCTGTAGAAGAATTTGGATTAATTAGCCTAAAAAAATATAATGCCCATTGGGAAAATAGTCTTACCTCATACATAGGTTGTAGGAGCATCACCAGGTTGTGTTCTCTAGATATTGAATTTTGACATGTATGACATGTCCTAACATGTTGATGAGCATCATGAAACACATGAGGAAAATAGTTCCTTGACCTCTAGATCTCGTGTCATTACATCAGCCGAACTATGCCCAGTATCGTGTCTTCCACGAAATTCAACAATGGTCTGCTTCACCTGTTGCTGATCTAGACAACTGTTGTTGATCTAGACACTGCAAATGCACACCTTTGAATTTCTTTCTATACAAGGCCCCTCCTCTAATCATATAATGAGCACTCTTCAATCTCATTTCCCTTCTCTATATTGTGTTCATCCCATCAAAACACTTGTTTTAGTAATAGAAAAATTAGATGAGCATACCATAAATCTCCTATGAATGTGATGGAGCTTTCCAAAAAAAAAAAAAATTATTGAGGATCCCATGGATTTAATTAGCACTTTAAACCCTTATCCCCATGATTGGATAGGGTTTTTCTTTTGCAAAACCCTTAGTCGTTCTAATTTCATGATGACTTGCCTTGTTGGTCTCCCTTTCTTTAAGTCATCACTTGAGCCATCATATGCATCCATCCACTAGCCCTTATGGCTTAGAACATAGATCACCCTATTGGCCATCGACTTTAATGTTTTCCTAAGGCCAGGTTTTAATATTTCCCAAATGACTTAAGCTTAATTCATTCATCCACAATGGTCAAATCATCATCGGCCTAACAATGGCCCCTTATTTAATGTTAACATTTTCATGTGCATAGGTTTTTAGATTCAAGACCATAGGAAAGGATACTGGATGTACCCCACCAATTCGAGGATGTAAAATGCTAGTCGGTTATGTAGTGTGAGGATAATGAGATGAATATGTGTGTCCTTATATTGATGTGGGGCTTTTTCTCCATTTTTTGGCTTACCGCTTGTGGTTCTAAACCAATGACAAAGATTAAACATTGGGAACAATCTCCATTATTCCCCATTGGCTCACAGGGAAAAATTGAATGCTCATTAAAGGTTGTGAGATCAGTGAGATCCTGACACATAGATTAATCCACCAAGTCATGAGATGGGAAAAACCTACCGATAGAGGAGTTACCATCTAATTTGGATCAACGCTATTGGCTAGAGAAAAATGGATGAAGCACCGTTGGAATTCAAATCCAGTCAGCCCAAAGTGAGTCATTTGATTTACCACCTCATCAAGAGATCAACAACTGACATTCAAAATTGATAAATAGGCATGTGAGAGTCATTTCATTTTGCAACCAGTGGGCATTAATTATCTACTCTCTACAAGTGTGATCAAATTGATCTCCATGTGTGTGGAGACTTAATTGTCAATAATCATGAAGTATGATATGTAGATTTCAATGCACTTGAGAAATAAAAAATGAAAATATGTACGCATGCCAACGAATCGCCCATTTTGCACGTGTGTTTTCATTGAGCATTGATGATTGCTATCATCACATTGTTCAATAAATAGAAGTTGAGAGTTTCTATTTTTTCCATCACAATTAGTTGTCAAGTCTTTTGAGTTTGTGCAAATAGTCGAGGTTACGAGTGTAGATTTTTCTAGTGGCAGGATGAACAAGTCCGGTGCTTCATTTGTTCTGGTGCAGAGGTATCATGGTGAAAACCTAGAGCAAGGAAAAATTTCTCATAAGGATATCCATGGGAAGGGATCTACACCTATCATTACCAGATGTAGCCATTGACTAAAGGATCAAGCTGTGAACTCATAGGAAATGGGGAAAAAAGAAGAAGAATCTATTGGGCCCTCTGGTATAATTCAAAGGAAAATTCAATATGGTCATCATTCTTTTAGATGGAAAAACTCACCCATTGACATCATGGATAGCTCATCTAAAACTGAAATGGAGATAGACTCTGGCTACTACCACTATCTCACGACTCTGGGACAAGTTCCATCCACTGGAGTGGAGGTATTGTCTATCCTGCATTTAGCTGTTAAGACTCCTAGCAGGTGAGATGATGTTGTGCTAAAATTGGACAAGGATGAAGAGGGGGTTCAAGTATCTTCTCCATCTCTTGCGAGAACATGAAGTGGGCGTGTGTATCATGGATTGTGTGTTAGTGGTAATAAGTCTTCTAGTTGCTGAAAAGGACGTGTGTGGAATGAAAATTTTGTGTTGTTTGATAAATTATGTGGTGGTTTTTTTTTCTCTACATGTGTGGCTAATAACTTTTGAGGTGTTAGATGTTGATTGTGCACTCTCGCAGCAATATGAACGTCAAATTTTTCATGTACCTAGTAGCTAAGGGAAATTTTGGTGGCACTTTACTTTTCCCTCTTTGGTGGTTGTTGCAATTGTGGTTTCCCCGTTTCAACGTGCTACCATAGAAACATGTGGGGAATTTTGAAAAGTAGATGAAATTTGAAATGAAATGAAATTTTGTAATGTGATATGCATTTTGAGTCAGAAGCTTGTCTGCTCCCTTACACTATAAAAGGGAATTCAGGGCTCATTTGCAGGGTGGTCGAATTTGTGAATCTTTAGGTCTTATATACAAAAAAAGGTAGAAATTAGAAGAATACCATTAAATGGAATAGTCAAATTGTCTTGGTATTTGAACTATGCATATGAAAATCTTAAATAGTTTTGTAGAAATTATTGATATCAAAAAAAATTTCATGCATAATCCATATACTTTTCTCTCTACATCTCTTGAAAATTTTGAATACAATATCAAGTATATTTTGTTCATTTTCAAATGCTTCATTTGAATGCATTCCTTTATTTTTGCTTTGGTTCAAAGAATTGATTAAATGCTTAAATGAGGTCATGGATTTATGAGAGTTTATAGAGGATTTGGTAAGAACTGATGTGTTATGTAAGGTGAGTTTTCATAATGCAAGGCTTTATGAAAATAGTCTAGAATTATCAAATTTAAAGATTTTTTATATGGTTGATTGTAGGATGCATGACTCCATCACCCAATTGATGAAGAAACTAGTCTATTTGTTATGGTATTTTTCATTTGAATGATAATGATAGTATATCAGGTCATGGACTTGGGGTTAGAATAAAAATTTCTTAAAATTCATTTACTATGAGGCATGTATGTGAGATATTTTCCTATTCCTGGTAAATTGATAGTTATTTGCTTAAGGATTAGCCAACCTTTGAGTGAATTATATTACTTACCCTTGATAGGAATTGATTTGTGATTTACTATGTCATTCATTAAGATAGTCAAATAAAATGTTAAAAGGAACACCCTCCTAGATCCCACAAAGCCTAAAGTGTAGAAGATTTCAGTCTTCGATTGAATCTTGTTAGTTGGCTATTCATTTTAAGGGTCTTGAGCATAGGAGTTGGCTACTCTTTAGAGATTCCTTAGGTGTACTATAAAAATGACCAACAAAATGGAAACTCTGATGGGGAAATTCTCATTCTTCAAGCACAGATAAAATGCAGAGTCAAGTGATGAAGTAAATCTAAATGTCTCATTTAGATGTTCAAAAATTCTTGAATCTAGTAGACAATTTCAAGTACAGCAAAGATTGAAGGATTCGAGCGTGACTCTGTTGTGGAAGATATCCTAGAACATGTATTATTTACATAAAGAAACTTCATCTTAATTGAATTTCAGTCCTCCGAAAAGGAGGTGGCAACTCTGACTCAAAGAACCTAACAAAGCATGCATCGATTGGTCGGATCTACAGTCTAAGAGACAAAGGATAGTCAACCAATACAAATTACCAGGTACTTTCATAGAATTTGAAGAAATTAGAGAATATTATGGATAAACCAAGATAAATTTCCCATGTTTGAGATGTAAATGATTCCCTAATAAGTGAATTAGCACTAGATAAGGGAATATGTGTAATAAATTAGCATGATTTTGTGTATAAGTTGAAATTTATGCACTATGATAAAAGAAGCATGTTAAATTGTTATATCTTAGGCAACATTTGTAAGGAATATACAAGCTAAGAGCCATAGGGTCATATTTATAAAAGGAATTGATGTAATATTATATAATTTCATAGTATATTCTAGATTCCTTTTAAAGAATAAAGGTGAGTTGTCAATTTATACCATCTAGTGTAAATATGGACAAAAGCATACAAGGTGAACAGTCATTCTCCCACCAAGGTAGTTTCAGTACTAACAGGTACAGGTCCCTCAACTTTGACACTATTTGTTGATATCCAAATATTGTACAACCCACTTCATCAGGGACAAAATACCAAAGTTAAGTGGTGACAAGTCAGAATCAGTAAGAAAGCATGTGCAAGAATTTGTTGATGTGATGGGTGATTATGAAATAGATTTTGAAGATGTGGTTATGAAACTATTTGTTCAATCCTTGGAAGGAGATGCAAGAGACTGGTTCTCTTTCTTTCCAATGTCCTACGTACATTGTTTGAATGAACTTAAGGTAGTTTTCATGGAGCAATTTGGTGAAAGGATAAAAATCCAAGTGTTGGAAGGAAGAATTTCATGGAGATTTCTAGGGATAAAGAAGATTTGATCCCTACTTTCAACCTCAGATTTGCAAAGGTCATAAGAGAAATCCTAGAAAACATTAGACCAAATGATGTAGAATTTTTGGTTGTATATTTGGGAGCATTTGATAGTAAGATGAGCTTCTTGTTAAGAGATAAAGAGCCTATTACCTTACAACAAGCCTACCAAGAGGCTGTGAATATAGAGAACAATTTGAAGTACTCAATCATGAGGGACCTGTGATTGCTACCATGGGTAGCTCTAATAGAATTTAAACTATTCAGACAAGACAATCAGGAAATAAATTTTTTTGTCAAGAAAATGAGCCCATAGATGTTACATTTGCATTACTCCCACAAGATAAAGAACATGAGCAAGCATCAACCTCATATCAACTAGTGTCGAAAAAGGGTGACTTAATTTTCTTTGTTAGAAAATTGTATGAGATGAAGAGACGTGCAAATGAGTCACCATATGACTTTTTTTCAAGATTCTTAGATGTTTTGATGGAGATACCCAAGAGTTTTAGGCCTATTGATTCAATATGCATTAATTTTTTTTGTGAAGCCTACAAATCAAGAGCAATCCAATGGCCTAGGAATCTGAAGTCATGTAGCCTTGATCAAGTAGTGGATTGGATAAACACAGTGGAAGATATTGAGCATAGTTATATGCCCCTGGTTGTTTACCCTCATATGCTTATATTAAGTGTATTTATGGGTCTTATCCCAACAAACAACATTAAAAACAACTTTATTTCCAACACTTGGTTTTGGGTCCTAGGTGGGACTCATTCGCCAAGGGTGGTGAATGAGTCCCCCTTGGCCCAAAATTCAAAATATTTCAAATTTCATTCAGGATTTTACTAAAAATTCACTTCATGTCGGCCTATGATGGGGTATGAACGAATACTAAGTCAAAAGATTTGTATAAATAGGAATTTTTCACCTCATTTTACATCTCCAACTATCTCCTAATTCAAGTAATCACTCATTCACTCTTTCACTCAAGCAATCAAGAACTCAAGCATTTTGCATCTTCAATTCAAGCACTCTCAAGTACTTTGGAGCAACCTTTTGACATCACTTCAGATTTGCATATTCAAGGATGTGGTAAGTTTACAATACTTCAATGTTATTCATTTATCATTCCTATTGCATGCCATTCATTTCAATTTGGTTTAACTACTAAAGCGGGGTTTGACCAAGGCAAACCCTTATTCACTAATCCCTCAACATTTTCCCCCTTTTCATGTGTCTTTGTAGCCTTTGTTTTGTAGATTTAACAGGTTTTAAAGGTGTTGAAAAGTGGATTCCAATTCAATGAGGCTCTTCAAATCAATTCATCTTCCTTTCATGCAATTTGAGTGACTTTCAACCCATTTTCTGCAGAATTGACCTCAGGAACCTGATATTCAGTCATTTCCAGATCTAGAGTAGCAGTGTTGACCCTTGAATTTTCATAAATATTGGGGAGGACTGATTTTTCACCCTTTTTGAATGAGTCCCACTTGAAATTTTTAAATCTATATTTTGTCAAAAATTCACTCCCGACTGTTAGAAATCAGCTTTCGACACTTTTTCACCAGTCGAAGGACTTATTCGCCACCCTTGGCGAATGAGTCCTACTGTGAAAAATCAAAAAATTTGATCAACATTCCAAACATTCTAGAAAGCTCACACATCATCTAGGTGCACTCATATTTGAGCCTGTACTTTTTTTTGCATATTTCTTTCTATCTCTTCATATTTCATAGTTTATGCATATCACACTGTGTTTTCAAAAAAATCATAAATCTTAGTTTTGCATGCATTTTGGATCATTTCAATCAATCAATTCCATTTATTTTAGTTAATTTACATCTTATTATATCACACTTGTCCTTAATGGAATGTACATGTAGCATTTTATGATCTAAATCTCTATCTTTCTAGGTGAAAAACTTAGGAAGAGAGCAAGCATTTCGGGTCCTAAAATCTATGTTACATTTTGGTGAAGCTAACGCCCTGTGTCTCTTCCATGTTGACCCAAATGTTCCTTGTATTTTTCTCTTTTATTTTGTGTTCTCCTTTTGGGGATGATGCAAGGCATTGAGACTGAAATTTATCCTTCATGTTGAATCAAAAGCTTGTTTTATTTTCATTTTCCTTTTTTGCTTGTGTTTTCCTTTAGGGACGATGCAAAGCATTGAGACCACAATGTCTCTTCCATGTTGACTGAAATCATACTTTCTTTTACCTTTTTTTTCACTCTATTTGTGTCATTCTTCCAGTTCTATGTGTATTTGGGGAATGATGACAGTTCCGCACTCTTTCATACAAAATAAAAAATACAAAAACACTGCAGAAATGAACATACTAACCTCAAATCCATAAATCCCTTATGTGTTTGGTGTATTTTCATTTCTGGGGGCAACTCCCTTCCTGTCTTTCTTTTTCATTTTCCTTGACATGACTCAACTTAAATAAGAAACATATGACTTGGCATAAAGCTTTCCAGGTTGGCTCTCATGTCTAGTTTTCCTTTTGGAATTTTCTTTTTCTTCTCTACTTTCAAGTAATTTATCATAGAATGAGGTGTAGCAATTCCTTTAAAGTGGGGGCATACATTACCATTATTTCATTTGCATTCTTAGTGAAGACTTGTCATTTACATGATGTGTTTTTCACTTTGTGGATGACATTGGGTGTGATGTCCTTCATAAGTGTGATCTATCTCAGCATATTGCATTCCTCTTTATGGTTTGATGCGATGCACTGCATCCCCTAAGTTGTGAATATACTATTCTTTGATTGGTCCTCTTTTGGAGACATTAGACACAATGTTCCCTAAGTGACTGAACTTGCATAAATTGAACAAGACTCCTTTGAACATATTACATAACATTTTTACATACCGCATTATCATTCAGCCACCTTGCATAACACAACTTGCATTCCTATGGTGCCATCCTATTTTAAACCAACATTTACATTTCCTTTTGTCTTTGTGGCACCTTGTTAAAGTTATCAAATGGGTATAGATTCAGCATGGTTGAGTTGGAAGCCCAACTAGTGGCATGAATTTTCCCCATAGCCACTTTTGTGTTTTTTTGTGAGTGCATACCAACTAGTGCATGTATCTCACTTTTTGGGCCTTCTCACCCCGCAAAAACTAGTTTTGTGGCCTCAGAGTGAGTACACATTTTCTTTTTCAAACAATTAGCCTAGATCACTTTTCACAACTACTTGGATTAATGATTGAAGCTTCACTCAATTCATTTCAACACTTGTGTTCCTTTGTCCTTATGTTCAGTTTGCCATGGGATCTTCATCCTGTGGGCTTGATCATCCTTCTTTTTTGTTTTATTCCATCTTGCTAACATAAGTGCATTTGAACCCTTCTCTCGATGTTCTTAGCTACTTTAGTGTGAGGAAGCAAGTTTCTCTCACTAAAGTGGGGGCTAAATGTACCGTAGAAAAAGGGATCTTTCCCATTTTCATACTCTATTAGGCCTTGTTTCATAGTGTTGCAACTATGTTGCTTTAATTTTATTATGTATCTTAGCTTGAACATCCTTATTTCAATGCTAAAACTCAAAGAATGGCGTCTTGTGAAAGTGTTGTAAGACATTTCTACACTCTTCTAGACTCTATTTAATGCAATTCACCTAAAAAACACCTTTTCATACATCAACAAGTCCTATTTTGAAGTGTTGTAAAGTCTTATAACTAGATTTCAAACTTTTCTAGGCATATTTTTCCTATTTTGACCCTTCTTATGCTTTATTTTTTCTTTTTATAACCTCATATGCTTATATTAAGTGTATTTTTTGGTCTTATCCTGACAAACAACATTAAAAACAACTTTATTTTTGACACTTGGTTTTGGGTCCCAGGTGGGACTCATTCACCAAGGGTGGCGAATGAGTCCCCCTTGGCCCAAAATTCAAAATATTTCAAATTTCTTTCAAGATTTTACTAAGAATTCACTTCATGTCGGCTTGTGTTGAGGTATGAACAGATACTACAGCACAAGATTTGTATAAATAGGAATTTTTCACTTCATTTTACATCTCCAACTATCTCCTAATTCAAGCAATCACTCTTTCACTCAAGCAATCAAGCACTCAAGAATTTTGCATCTTCAATTCAAGCACTCTCAAGCACTTTGGAGCAACCTTTTGGCATCACTTCAGATTTGCATATTCAAGGATGTGGTAATTTTGCAATACTTCCATGTTATTCATTTATCATTCCTATTTCATGTCATTTATTTCAATTGGGTTTAATTACTAAAGCGGGATTTGACGAAGGTAAACCCCTATTCACTAATCGCTCAACATTTTTCCCCTTTTCATGTGTCTTTGCAGCCTTTTTTATAGATTTAATAGGTTTAAAGGTGTTGGAAAGTACATTCCAAGTCAACTAGGCTCTTCAAATCAATTCATCATCCTTTCATGCAATTTGAGTGACTTTCAACTTGTTTTCTGTAGAATTGACCTCGAGAACCTAATATTCAGTCATTTCCAGATCTAGAGTAGCAATGTTGACCCTTGAATTTTCAGAAATCTTCAGGAGAACTGATTCACCACCCTTGGCAAATGAGTCCCACTTGAAATCTAGAAATCTGCATTTTTTCATAAATTCGCTCTCGACTGTTAGAAATCAACTTCTAACACTTTTTCACCAATCGAAGGACTGATTCGCCATCCTTGGCGAATGAGTCCCATTGTGAAAAATAGAAAATTTGATCAGCATTCCATACATTCCAAAAATCTCACACATCATCCAAGTGCACTTAGATTTGACCCTGTACTTTATGTTTTGCATATTTCTTTCTATCTCTTCATATTTCATAGTTTATGCATATCACACTATGTTTTCAAACAAATCATAAATCTTAGTTTTGCATGCATTTTAGATTATTTCTATTTGTCAATTTCATTTATTTTAGTTAATTTACATCATATTACATCACACTTGTCCTTAATTGAATGTACATCTAGCATTTTAGGATCTAAATCTCTCTCTTTCTAGGTGAAAAACTTAGGAAGAGAGCAAGCATTTTAGGTCCTAAAATCTATGTTACACTAAGATTGATAGATAAAGGAGGAGTATCAGATTCTAAACAACTAACTGTTGAACATTATCTTTTTACAAGCAACATAGAATCAGACTCATTTAGTAGTTATTAGAATAAAGATACAGAATGTGAGGACAAGGAAATAATACCTAATTATCTTCCTTGGGATATCATAGGCTACGAAAAAACACAAGAGGTACATGGTGAAACCTCAAAAATTGATTTATCTAGGAGTAATGATGCATCAATTAGTGATGGGAATGCACTTGGTCTCAATTATATGGCCCAAATGAGGAATCAAAGGGATGAAGTCAAACTTGGTCAATCTTCTATTGAACATGATTCTTATTATGAAATGGAGATGGAGTCCCTTGCTTCTAGTAGGGGATATGTTAATATCCTTGAGGGGGTCCGTTTCCTAGGAAGTGAGAAATTCTCTTCATTTGCATACTTTTATGAATGTGGATCAATTGTTATGAGTGAAAATGATGAAGAGGTTATTGAAAGTGTTTCTCTTTGTTATTCAAGTGATTACATTGATTTTGAATGCACTGATGATCAAAATGATTGGGATCTTGACACTGAGAAAGAAAAGGTTCATGTGAACATCATGAAGGTATGGAAAAATCCTTTATTTGATGAACCTGCATTGGAGAGTGAGATCATAATTGATGATTCCTATTGGTGTAGAAGCAATCCTATTTTTGAAGAAAATCCATATGAGTACTTAGCAAGTATTACTAGTGAATGTGTTGTGGATGGTACAAATAAGAGTCAAATTGATACCGAGGTAGGTGAATTTTCTTTTGAAGATGTCAACCCTGACCTAACAGTTTCCCAACTAAATGAAAGATGTGGTGGCACAAGCACTGATGAATTGGTTTACCAACATGTGATTGAACAAATTGTACATGACAAGAAACAAGATAATGAGTCACATCTAAATGTGACAATGGATCACATGATGAAGAATTTTAGGATGGTAATGGTAGCTCTGAATTTAGTATTACTATCAAAGGGGGTGTAAATGATTATGTTGATTTCCCTATGGTAACTAGCCATGTGTTTGAAAAGATGGTTGAAGTGTCAACCACTTGGGTTCCATATGATGATAGTGCCTTGACATTAAAGGAAGTCCACTTTTGTGTGACCAAAAGGAAAACTAGGATGAATACATGAATGCTCAAGAAACATCATTTTATGTTGAAGAGAAGGAATTATTTGATGATCATGCAGGATATGTTAATATTGCAGGATTATTTGATCCATGTGAAGGACTATTCAAAGGTATGGACAACTAGAGGAATGATGTTGGTCAGTATGAAGTTGCATTGCAATTTTTTGCATATGTACCCTACCTTATGGAGCTTATTATGGAACTTATTTCATCCCATGAAGACAACACTTGTGACAAGCAGATGGAACGTATGCCTAAATCTTTGTCCCTTTTTCCTAATCTTGTAAAAGATTGGCCAAGTATAAGCCAAAGTGTCTATGAAGTTTACAAATTTGATGAACAAATGAAATGTGATCCCACACTTCATGATTGTGTGTGATATGAGGGTTTTTTTTACTCATTTCAATTTGATGAGCCTACGGTGGAGAAGGGTGATGAATGGGACATCATTGCATTAATAAATGACCCCAATCATGATCATGTTAACTGTCAATAATTACATAATGTCCTTGTGGACCCACTATCAATAGAACAAGACAAATTCTTTGATAGAGGAAAGAATTGTCCCCAAATTTTAGGGGACCAGGGGTCTCCAGTTTATGGATTGAAGCCAAGTGTTTAAAAGTAGGTTCTCGTGGAAATGAACTGCAATGTATATTCTATGAATACTGTACATAGGTTGGTCCAATGTGTTTGGTTTCTATTGTATCCACTTGCCTTGTCCAAGTAGGCTCCTAGGTTTTGGTCTTCTACCCTGGTCTGCTTCAACCTGAGATCTAGATTCTCACTATACCCACTGGGGGTATACATCCCCGAGCATGAGCCACTAGTGGAGCTTTCCAAAAAAATTATAATTCATGGGGATCCCATGGATTTAATTATCACTTTAAACCATCATCCCCATGTTTGGATAGGGTTTTTCCTTTGAAAAACCCTCAGTTCTAATTTCATGATGACTTTCTTTTCCAGTCTCCCATTCTTTAAGTCATCACTTGAACCATCATATGCATCCATCCACTGGCCCTTATGGCTTACAACAAGGGTCACCCTATTGGCCATCAAATTTAATGTTTTCCTAAGGTTGGGTTTTAATATTTCCCAAATGAATTAACCTTTAGTCATTCATCTACAAGAGTCAAATCACCATCATCCTAACAATGGCCCCTTATTTAATGTTAACCTTATCGTGTGCACAGGTTTTGATATTCAAGACCATAAGAAAGGATCTTGGATGTAACACACAAGTTCACAGATGTAAAATTCCAGCCAGTTATGCAGTGTGAGGACAGTGAGATGAAGACAAGTGTCCTTATATGGACGTGGGGACCATTCTCCATTATCGGGCTTAACACCCATGGTTCTAAACTAATGAAAAAGATTAAACATTGGGAACAATCTCCATTGTTCCCCACTAGCTCATAGGGAAAAAGTGAATGCTTGTTAAAGGCTGAGAGATCAATGAGATCCCAACATGTGGATTAATCCACCAAGTCATGAGATGGGAAAAACCTACCAATAGAGGAGTTACCATCTGACTTGGATCAATGCTATTGGATAGAGACAAATGGATGAAGTATTGTTCAAATTCAAATCTAGTCAACCCAAAGTGAGTTGTTTGATTTATCACCTCATCAAGAGATCAATGGTTGACACTCAAAATTGATAAACAGGCACGTGATAGTCATTTAATTTTGCAACCAGTGGGTATTAATGATCTACTATCTTCAAGCATGATAAAATTGATCTTTGTGCATGTGGAGACTTCATTTTAGATAATCATGAAGTATGATATGCATATTTCCATGCACTTGGGAAATAAACAGTGATAATAAGCATACCAATGAATTTCCCAATTTGTGTGTGTGTTTTCATTGAGCATTGATGATTGCTATCATCACATTGTTCAATAAATAGAAGTTGAGAGTTGTTATTTTTTCCATCACAATTAGTTGTCAAGTCTTTTGAGTTCGTGCACAGAGAAAAGGTTACAAGTGTAGATATTTTTAATGGCAGGATGAACAATTTTGGTGCTTCATTTGTTCCAGTGCAGAGGACTTCTCGACTAAATTTACAGAGGTCCCATTGTGAAGACATGGAGCAAGGACAAAGCGCTCATAAGGACATCCATGGCAAAGGATCTACACTTGTCATTACCAGATGTAGCCACCAACTGAAGGGTCAAGCTGTGAGCTCGGAGGCAATGTGAGCAAAAGGAGAATAATATGTTGGTCCCTCCAGTAGAATTTAGAGGAAAATTCGATATGGTCATGGTTCTTTCGGATGGAAAAAATCACCCATTGACATCACAGACAACTCATCTGAAACTGAAATGGAGACAGACTTTGGCTACCACTTGTATCTCATGACTTTGGGCCGAATTCCATCCCCTAGAGAAGAGGTATTGTTCATCCTACATTTTTTTGTTAAGACTCCTAGCGGGTGAGATGGTGTTGTGCTGAAACAAGACAAGGATGAAGAGGGGGTTGAAGTATCTTCTCCACCTCTTGCGACAATGTGAAGTGGGCATGTGTATCATGGATTATGTGTTGGTAGTAATAAGTCTTTTGGTTGTTAAAAAGGTGGCGTGTGGAATGAAAATTTTGTGTTGTTTGATAATTTTTATGGTCGTTGTTTTTTCTCTGTCTGTCACTGGTAATTTTTGAGGTTCTAGATGTTGATTGTGCACTCTCACGGCAATATGAATATTGGATTTATCATGTACCTAGCAATTGAGGGACATTTTAGCATCACTTTACTTTTCCTTCTTTGATGGTTGTTGCAATTGTGGTTTCCCCGTTTCAATGTGCTACTATAGAAATAACATGTGGGGAATTTTTAAATGCAGTTGAAATTTGAAATGAAATGAAATTTTGTAATGTGATATGCATTTTGACCTGAAAGCTTGTCTACTCTCTTACACTATAAAAGGGAATTCAGAGCTCATTTGCAAGGGGTTTTAATTTTTTGAATCTTTAGGTCTAATATACAAAAAGGGTAGAAATTATAAGAGTACCAGTAAATGGAATAGTTGAATTTTCTTGGTCTTTGAACTATGCATATGAAAATATTAAATAGTTTTGCAGAATTTACTAACATCAAAACAAATTTCATGCATAATCCATATACTCTTCTCTGTAAATTTCTTGCAAATTATGAATACAATATCAAGTATATTATATTCATCTTCAAATGCTTCATTTGAATGCATGCCTATATTTTTGCTTTGGTTCAAAGAATCGATTAAATGCTTAAATGAGGTCATGGATTTGTGAGATTTTATAGAGGATTTGGTAAGAAGTGATGTGTTATGTACAATGATTTTTCATCATGCAACTTGGCTTTATGAAAATAGTCTAGAATTATCAAATTTAAAGAATTTATATATGACTAATTGTAGGATGCATGACTCCATCACCCAATTGATGAAGACACTAGTCTATTTGTTATGGTATTTTTCATTTGAATGATAATGATAGTATATCAGGTCATGGACTCAGGGTTAGAATACAAATTTCTTAAAATTTATTTACTATGAGTCATGTATGTGAGATATTTTCCTATTACAGGTAAATTGATAGCTATTTTCTTAAAGATTAGCCAACCTTTGACTGAATTACATTATTTACCCTTGATAGGAATTGATCTATGATTTGTTGTCATTCATTGAGATAGTCAAATGAATTGTTAAAAGGAACACCCTCCTAGGTCCCATAGAGCGTAACGTGTAGAAGATTTCAATCTTTGACTGAATCTTGTTAGTTGGCCATTCATTTTAAGGGTCTTGAGTATAGGAGTTGGCTACTCTTTAGAGATTCCTTAGGTGTACTAGAAAAATGACCAATAGAATGGTGACTCTACTGGGGAAGTTATCATTCTCCAAGTGCGGATAAAATGCAAAGCCAAGTGATGAAGTGAATTTGAATGTCTTGTTCGGATGTTGGAAAATTCTTGAATTTGGTAGACAATTTGAAGTGTAGCAAAGATTGAAGGATCCAAACATGAATTTTTTTTGGAGGATAGCACAGAACATGTATTATTTGTAAAGAAACTTCATCTCATTTGAAGTCCAGTCCTCTGAAATAGAGGTGGAAACTCTGACTCAAAGAACCTGACAAAGCATACATCAATTGGTTGGATCTATAGTCTTAGAGACAAACAATAGTCAACCGCTACAAATTACTACGTACTTTCATAGAATTTGAGAAATTAGAGCATATTATGGATAAACCAAGATAAATTTCCCATGTTCGAGATGTAAATGATTCCCTAATAAGTGAATTAGCACTAGATGAGGGAATATGTGTAATAATTTAGCATGCTATTGTGTATTATAAGTTGAAATTTATGCATTATGATAAAAGAAGCATGTTAAATTGTTAGATCTTAGGAAACATTTGTAAGAATATAAATGCTAAGAGCCATAGGGTCATATTTGTAAAAGGAATTGATGTAATATTGTATAATTGCATAGTATATTCTAGATTCCTTTTAAAGAATAAATGTGAGTTGTCAATTTATACCATCTTGTGTAAATATGGACAAAAGAATACAAAGTGAATAGTCATTCTCCTACCAAGGCAGTCTCAGTACTGACATGTACAGGGCCCTCAACTTTGACAATATTTGTGTATATCCAAATATTGTACCACCCAAGATCAAGGAAAAAAATACCAAAGTTCAGTGGTGACAATTTATAATAAGCAAGAAAGCATGTGTAAGAATTTGTTGATATGATAGGTGATTACGAAATAGATTCTGAAGATGTGGTTATGAAACTATTTCTTCAATCCCTAAAAATAGATGCAAGAGACTGGTTCTCTTTCTTTCCAGTGTCCTCTGTACATTGTTGAAATGAACTTAAGGACGTTTTCATGGAGCATTCTTTGGGTTCAGGGAGACACCATACTTTATACACTTTTCTAGAACTTTTGACAAATCAACAGTGTGGTCCTCCTTGTTCTTGGAAAAGATAATCATATTATCCATGTAAATAATGATACATTTACCTACCAGATTCTTAAAATCCACATCCATCATGTGCTAAAAGGTGGTTCTAGTGTTGTTGAAACTAAATGGCATCCTTGAATAGGAAAATGTTCCCCACTTGGTTGTGAAAGTGGTCCTCGTTCTATCCTCATAATTGACTAGCACTTGGTTATATCCAGAATAACCATCTAAGAATGACATCATCTGTGAGCCATTGAATATTTGGAGCACTTCATCAAGAAAAGGAAGAGGGTAATTATCCTTCTCTGAATCTTTTTTTAGGTTTCTAAAATTGACATAGTCTAATTTCTTTGTTCTTTTTCCATTCAGGCACTAGATTTGTAACCCAAGTAAAATGCCTTACGGGAAAAATTATTTTGGTTGACAGTAATTTTTGCACCTCTTTAAGGATTAGTGATTCAATCAAGGCATTAACTAGGCATTTCTTCTGATGAAATAGCTTTGCTTGAGGCTTCAGAGGAATAGTATGAGTTATCATAAAAGTGTCAAATATTTTTAATTCCTCATATTCCCAAGCAATTATTACAATGTCTTCCTTTAGCACCTTCAAGATTTTGTCTTGGATGTCCCTCGAACAAGTCTTCCCAATGAATATATTTCTTTTTGAGCCTAAATCTACCAAGTTGTATGCTTCATACTTCGCCCCATCAACATCTGTAGGCAGTTTCTCACAGGCCCAAGGATCAAAATCAAAGATCCTCTCAAGTGCTACTATTCCCTTGGGGATGTTAGTTTTTAAATTGATTATGTCTTCTATATCAAAATATTCTAGCTCCCAATCTCCTTGATTTCTATCAGACTCATCAATTATTTTTCCTTTGAAGACATCTGAACTTGTCAAAAAGTTAAGGATGTGTTGATCATCATCAAAAACTTGGAAGTTTAAGACATTATCAGGAATGGCTAGAATTGACACTAACTCCATAGAAAACCTCTTTAGCTTGGAATCTTGCATAGGTTCTAGGGTACTAGCTACTACAACAAGTGCATTTGCAATCCGATTGTCTTCTCTCGAAATCAGCCTAATGCCAAGCATTAAAATATTTGATCAAATTCCATACCCTATTTATGTATGCAGTCAATCTGTTGTTATGGAATGTGTACTAGCTATGAACCTACTTAACGATCACTTCGGAATCTCCTATCACTCTGAGGGTCTTTACTTTCTTTTGATGTGAAAAAAATAGTGCCTTAGTTAGTGCCTTGTACTTTCGAACATTATTAGTACACCCAAACTATAACCTATAGGAAGCAAAATATGTTTTCCCTTTTGCGTTGGTTGTTCTACTCTAGCTCCACTCCTTGTTTTGGATTTAGAACGATCAAATTTGAGGGTCCATAGTTGATCTTGGGTTGGAGCTTCCTTCTTCAAGTCATCCCTAGGTGGTTGCTTAAGGGAAGTAAGTGACAAATATAACTAATTTGGGATGCTAAGGTTACGGGATTGTTGTACTGGAGGACTATTAGGTACTTTATTCAGATTAAGCACATTTATAGAAATTATTTCTAGCAAATGTACATGTTCACTAGTTTTTTAACTCCCCCTTCCTTTGAGTAATTCCTTTGGAATTGGAAGATTAGTAGGGCTAGAGGTATCTATTAATTTTTGGGGATTTCTAATCTTAGTTCGTAAATAAAAAGATAGAGTTTGAGTTTTATTAGCAAGTAATGAGACTCCTTATGTGTTGTTTGTTTTTCTCAAAACAGTCATAGAATTAGTTTCATATGGAAACTGACTTGGGGATGTTGTAAGATTTATATTGCTAGCATCTGCTAACCTAAAAATGTGATTTAAGATTTATGCAAGGTTGGCACATTAACTCATAATGACTCTGATAGTGGACCCTACACTAGTTTGGGAGTAACAAACTCCACAAGTCTTCCTCCTCTCTCAAGACCAATTTGTCTTGGTGTAGTTTCTGAATTAACACCCCTTGGTTAATGATAGTCATTGGGACAATGTTTTCTAAGGGTTTCTAGGCTTGATTAGGATCAAGCATTGAAATGGTCATGACCTTGTCTCTCCTATAAATACCTATTTCAATTTCAAAGTAAGATACCTCATTAGGATGGTCATACTTTGTGATCATGTGCTTTATACAAGGTTCACTTTCTATCCTAATTTCACTTGCCATGCCTTTCCATGGCATCCACATGTGCGAGAAGTCCAATGAAAGATACCCCCAATGGTCTTCATAAAATCCATGCTTAACAACATGCCATACATTTCAAGAATTTCAACGATTTGAATATCCATGTAACTTTGAATCCTTGGATCTGATCCAATCTGTATGTGCACATTTTTCAATTCCCCTACAATGTTCACTTCAATTTTGTCCAACTGTATAGCCTTTTTATGAGTTTGAACTAGGGTCAAGCTTAATTTCTTACAAATGGAAAATGGCATAACATTACCTGAGGCCCCAAAATCTAATAGGAAGTTATGTAGGTTCTTCAGAAAGATCCTCAAACTTAACAAGATTGGTGGTGTTCCTACCTTCCCCCTATATAAGGTTGCATTTTCCTCGGTAGTTGGAGTCATTTTCGCTTTTCCCTTCAACTAATCTTCCTCATACAAAGCCTTCAACATGAAGTCACATTGATAAGAACACCACTTCAAAACATCAAAGAATGATAGAGAGTTCCTTTACTTCTACATTTCTAAAATCAAATCATATTTCATGTTATTATTATATTGTGATTTAGGAAATAAAGTATAATTACCTTTCTTTGAAATCTCAAGTAGTCCTTTGGGTGGAGGTGGATTGTTATCTACCCTTAGATTTGGGGGTACCATGTTATTGGGTGGAGGATTAGATGTGGTAAAGGGTCGTTTGTTCTAATTCCTTAGAAAATGACCGCATTTTTCCTGAAAAGCTTGGGCATTGTATGTATCAATTTCGGGCTCATTTTCATCCTGGAACAAGAACTAAAACTCATCATAGGTCTCAAAGGCCATGGAAGTATTTATAGATCCACTATTTTTGTTAAATTTTCCTTGTGGTGATTGAGAATCAGCCTGGGTCTTCTTAACCATTTTTTTCCACCTTTGGGAAGTTAACCTCAAAATGTGTGGCAGTATCATACAATTTGCACCAGTTAGTCACGAAGTTTAAATCTGTAACATTTGCAGTATGTGTTTTGTCTTCATTAGCCTAATAATTATGTAGAACTCCTCCATTGTTTGGTCTAGTGTCCCATTGTTTGTTTTTGGGTCTTTGTTTGTATCCTCTATTTTAATTTTGATAGTTCTAGTTTTGGAAGTTTCTCAGATTCTAGTTAGTGTTTTGGTTGGATTAATTGTTTTGATTGGAATACCCTCCCTAATATTGGTACTAGTTTTGGTTTTGGTTTTGAGGGGGGTTGAATTTGAACTGGTCTATCTCATTAGTCACTTGAGACAAGGTTTTCTTCATATTTTCCAACTCTGTTGACAAACAAGCAATCTATTCTTTTTTTTTAGTTGTTGTAGCTCGCGAGTTCATTTTTGTATTCAATCCTCTAGAATGATTTTAATAATTTTTTAGTTGTTTGTAGGAATCTAAAGTTCCACCATTAACCCATGGTAACATAGGTGGAGGATGTATTTCATCTAAGGGTTCATAGGCCAAATTAGACATCCCTGGAACTATGTTGAATAGTGGGGTTCCATCAGTCAGAGCATTGTTAATTGCATTCATCTGATTGGGCATTCTAGGATACCCCAAGGTAGGTAGTGTTCCTCCCATACCACCCGACTGGGAACTTATCTACTATTGTAGTCTAATGGCTAGGTGGTATACTTTGGAAAATGAATCTATTTCTACAAGAGTGTAAGTTCTCTATAGGAATAAACCTATTAATGGATCTAAGGCCTTAAGGTATGCTTGAATGGCGATATTCTTAGCTACTATGTATGGTTCCTATAGTCACCTATACATTCTTTAGAACCGTTTGTTGGATAAAGGAAAAGGTTCATGTGGTTCCTTCCTAATCATGGAAAACTAGTGATATAGGATGGTTGGATCTATGTAGACCTAGAATTTATTGATGAAGGCATCCTCCAAATTGGTCCAACTAAGAATGGATCTGATAGGAAGGTTAAGGTACTAGTTGTAAGCCATATCTCCCAATGAGTAAGGAAACAATCTACAAGCCACATCATGATGTGCTATCTGAGCCTGAGTGCATACATCTTTAAATGCTTGAATGTGCTCTTGTGCACTTTGGGATTCCCCATAGGCATACCAAGGACAAAAATTCTTTGTATTTTTGGGCATCTCATGTATACCACCAGGAATGGTTCCTAGTGGTGAGGGATTATTTGTGAAGAATTCCATTGGTGGTGGTGGGTTAGGTAGTATTTGTTTTGGTATGAATGGAAATCCAAGAGTGGAGTGAGTGGTGGTGTTAATGGTGGCGAGATTGAAGTCCTACATTATTTTTGTCTAGTAGGAGATTGGAGCTCAACTAATGGCTTTGGATTGGAAGTAGATCTCAGAACTCATTCAAACCTATCAAGCCAAGATGACCCAATTCACTCTAGTTTGTTCCTCTGGGCCCTCCTAGCACAAGTTCTATTCATGGTCAAAGTAACACAACAATGTCAAATAGAATATATCTATTCTATTTCTACTAAAAAAGATAACTAATCTCAAATCACCTATCTTCCAAGGTCTCAATAGTTGGTTCTCAATTGTGTTTTCATCATTCAGTGATTCATGCAACTATAATATTTAAGGGGCCTTTGTTGGAAAAATGGCACAAAATGGATATTACGAAGTAATCTAACAAGGTGTTTTCAAATAAATAGAAAAAAGATAGATCAAGGATTTACAACAGAAATATATGAATAAACATTTCTCTAAATCCAGACATGTAACTTATGTAACGAGAATTTCCTAATTAGCCAAAACTATAGAATGAAATAATTCATAAAATGCTCATGCAATTATATTCATTCACAGTGCAAATTTAATATATGTAACACCTTTCATCATCACTTTTTTTTTTTTTAATTAATTTTTTCAACAATACACATCACAAGTTCATCATAGAATTCACATATCAATAAATAGTAAGAAAATATCATCTACATATAATACAATAGATATTTTTAAATTCGAACTCTTCTTATTTATTTTCACCAATTTAAGAAACATTTACAGACATCAAGATCCACTGGAATATGGAAAAACATTATCTATTATTATTATCACTAAACTAATAAACTTCTAAAATTTAACCATTTGCATTAAAACTATAGAAAATGTTTTACTATTTTGATAAAGCTATAAAAAAAATGTCTAGTTTTAGGCAGCAAATCTGACTTCAATTTTTTGACCTTTACAATGAGGAGAAATTCTCAACATTTAGAAAGAATTAAACACTAATTTCTCCTTTCAAAAATAAGGATTCATCAATTAGGGCCCAGATCCACAATTATAGGGGGTGCCTTCAGTTGAATAGGAGTCTTCACTTGCTAAAATTATTGAAACTAGACAAGTACGCCTCATTTCTGCTTAGTCAAAATTGATCTAGAGTTGTTACCAAAAACTAATCTGGATTTAATAGTTGTTCACATGGCACCTAGAAATGGTTGACATTGGTTGACTTTATCCCTTTCAAAAAGATAGAATATTCTTCCTTTCATTTTCCAATCTCTTTGGAAACTCATGGAATTCATCATAATTATCAAAAAAACCCTTCAAAACCTCTTCATTAGGCCCATCAATCCATTCCAACTTGAATTTAGTTTCCTTGAACTCCCCTGCAGCCACAACAACTATTTCTTCCAGTTGATTGATATCTTTTGTAGCCCATTTATTTTCAAACTTAATATTCATTAGTTTTTCCAAGAGAGTCCCTTCAAGTCCATCACATTCTTCAATCATTTGTTCTAACTATTTACCCCAATTATCCTTTATTTCTTGCAATGAATTCAACTATCAATTTTGGGATAAATCTTTAGTAGGGACTTGTTTAACAATTTCATCAAATATACCTGTATGATGCCTTATGTCATATTGAGCCTTGAGGACAATTGTCCTACGTTCAATAAGTATTTTAGACCTAAAGGTAGTGATTATAATATACTTCTTGAGGTATTGAAGATCCTTCTCACCTAAGATCCCTGGCTTGATCAGTATTTCCCTAGGTTTTCTATCAATAGTTTTCAACCCTTTCAAAAACTTCCTATACTTTTCCTCCTCTTCCCACCATTCTTTTATCTTCTCTTCTACTTCCTTGAGAACAGTAAGGGATTCTTCATATTGTTTATACCCTTCCTCTAGAACCTTCTCTATTTCCTTCTAGAAATATCCAAACTAGTTGTCAAACCAAGTAGCCTTCTTTTTCATGGTTCTCAACTCATCTACTTCCTTATGACTCATTAGTACAAGAACTTCTAATGAGGCTAATTGTTCTAGAGTAGAGTCAATAAGCTCTTTAAGAAACCTTTCCATATGTCGATCCTAAGCCTTTAGCTCATCCTTGGTTTTCTTATCTTTGATCATTCTTTATTTGGTAGGAGTGGCCACAATGTTAATGAGGTTCATTTGTTGATTCCTTATTTTCTTACCCAGCTTGACAGTCCTAATTTGGTAACTTGAAGCTTGCATTCCCTATCATATTTATCAAGTATGGGAGTTACAATATCTACCACCAAACCCCCATCATTAGTGAGCTTGGTGGAATGAATGGAACAGGGCTTCGTCTTGGGTTTTACTTTATCTACCTCCTTTACCATATCATCCCATGTAGTGCCCACCCCGTTTTGGTCATCATTGATGTCAAGTAAGTAGTTGTTAGTAATGTCATGATGATGTGGTGATTTTATTATTTAATTTAATTTTAAGGTTATGAGGTAACACTAATAATATGTTTGGATTTGATTAATAAAATTAATTTAATTATAAGGTTACTTGTTTCATTTGGAATTAAATAAAGAATTAGATTCAATGATAAACGTCAATTTAATTATCGTTGGGAGTTAGTTATTTAAAATAAACAAATTAAAAGAGGAAAGATAGTTATCATTTAATGATTAAATTCAATTAATAAATTTAAAAGTGATAAAATATTAAAAAGGATTAAAAGGGAACTTAATTTAATTGGGAAGTGAAATTATAACTGAATGAACTACATTAGTAAATGATATGATAACTATTTTGGATGGTTAATTATTAAATTAAAATAATAACTAAAAGAAGTATGAGTAATTAAACAATGTGATAAGATTTTTATTAATTTCTTTGTGAAATAAATAATTAATTAAATGTTTTAATATAATTAGAGGTTATGAAAGAATAAAATTACATTGTTAATAGAAATAAATAAAAATAGAATATTGCAAGGTAATTATCATTTAATGTTTAAATTCAATAAACAAATTAAGGAGAAAATATTTATCTGTAACTAAAAGAAAGATTAAATTATTAATTATTTATTGAATATCTAATAGATGACCTATTTGGTTCATATATTAAAGATTAGATTATAAAATAATAATTAAGGGTCGTGGCTATCATTCATTCATAACTGCTAGAAGTTGAACGGTTTCCCGAAGGGAGTGGAAAAGACTCCATGAAACAAATTATTAAAATGAGAATTATTCTAGAGATAAAAGGGGGATTGGCGGGTTTGAAGGGTGGCTCCTTCTGTCATGGATTGTTCGGCTTAGGGTTTTTGGTTCCAGACAACATTGATTTACAACGCCAATTGAAATTTCCTGTCAATGCTCTCTGGAAAAGAGTACAATTTTCTTTCCCCTCTCTATATTTTTGATATGTTGTGTGCGAATTGTAAATCATCTTGAAGATTCAAATTGCATGTGGTGCTAGGGTTTTGATTTAAGTTTTTATGATATGGTTTTCAACTTATAATCATATGCGGTGGTTTCAATCTATATTCATATTTTATGTGAATAATTATAAAAAGTTAGTTACGTATTGAAATCTATTTGTATTCTGGGTAAATTTTACATTTCATATTCTTAAGTGATTTAATGAAAATTCATTTATTTTATTATTGATGAACCTCTCGTTCTTTATAGATTTATAGATGTGAGATTAGGATTAAAGATCCATTAAAATGTTGATTTAAATTATAATATTTTAAATCTATTGCGATTGTTTATATATATATATACATATTATATTTTGTTTGTAAAAAAAATAGATATATATATTGTTATACTGGTAAACTGTTTCCTGTGACTCTATTCAAACAGTCTAATTGTGTCATCCATAACATTTTTTATACAAACTATTTTGCTGGTAAATTTAAAGGGTTTCTCCAAATTCCAGTGTTCTATTTGCTGTCCAAAAATCTCACATACCCAGATTATAGTTTTGGCGTTATGCTTAAAATACGAGGCTGCTATCAAGCTGCTCCCTTATGGTTGCGTTTTGCTGATAATAAATATAATTTATAAAAAGTTAAATTAAATTTTGGTCTGCTAGTATGATAGGTTTTGAGGTAAATAGAGAAATAATAAAGAATGTTATCTTGGTTGTAAAATTAATGATTATACTATATAATGAAAATGGGTGACACATTAGAATATCGGGAATTAGGGTTATGCTTTTGTAACTGAATAGGTTTAAGGTAAATATTGTGCAAAGGGTATATTCTTTTATTACTGTGAAGGTCTTGCTTTTAGGTAATATTCGTAATATTAGTAGTTAAGGAAATTACGTTGAAAGATGTTTAGTTAATGAAGTGAATGAATTAGAGTAGATTAACTAAAAATATAAATTTTATTTAGGTTAAGGTTGTGTTGTGAAGAATTAGATTTTTATCCCAGCTAGATAAATGATCTCTTATTTGTAATCAGAAAGTGAAGTTATATATATATATATATATATATATATTTGTTTATTAATAATTAGGTTAGATATATATATCTATATATATATTTGTTTATTAATAATTAGGTTAGATATTGGTTGAGGTGAGATATAATTAGAGGATCTTGTTTTGAATAAATAAAGTTATTAATTGTTGGCATGAAATCTTGCCAGGTAGTTAGTCATTAGGGGTTAAGGATGGTGCAGTTAGAATTCTCACATTTGTTACCTTAGGAAGAAACAAATGTCCTTTTTGAATATTATTAATCATTGTATCTAAATTAGGATGGAAAGATAGGTTAAAAGTTTTTAACGTGAGATTTAAATTGAGGAAAATTATAATATAAAATATATCTTGAATTTTCTTACATGTTCTCTTAATTGGTAATTTAATTTTATAGTATTAATTTCATGATATCTTTTATATTTCTTTTAGAATGAAATAAATGTTATCTTAATATCTAAACTCCTCGCATGCTTTTAGGATTGGCTAATGGATACTCTTGGCAAATAGGTAGTTGGTTACTTAGAATAAAATATTGCTACAATTACTTGTGAATTATTGTGCCAGGGAATGAATTAGGTAAATAATTAAAGAGAAAATGGTTATTTCCATAGGTTGCTTAGTAAAATATTATTTAACAAAAGATTTTAACGGAATGAACATTATTGAATTAGGTATTTAATTTTGTTGTAGATAAATGAACTGTGTATTTAGTTAAAGTAAATCGATTTGTATGGTTAATTAAGTTTTAGGGTTCACTAAAGAAGATAAGTGATTCTACATTTACATAGTTTCTTTTACTTGAAGGTTAATGATAAAGTTATTTTTAAGTGAGGATAAATCCCAGGTTCATAGGTTAATTAATTTAAATGATACTGATTAAATGTTAAATGGTTTTAATTACCTTTTTGTTATCTAATGAGTCTGTGAATGATAATTATTTATCAAACTACTGTGTGAAATAATCCATTAGTGTCGTCACCTTAGTATTATAATAAAGTTGTAAATTATAGAATTGTCATCTTAGTATTACATTTTAAAGTTATAATTAGGATTCGTATTAAACAGTTGATGGAGTTGGTTATCTTATAGATGATATAGTTATTTTAAATATAATTATTTGTCGTAAATACTCTCTTAATTAAATTAAGTGGATATGTTAAAATAAGTGATAAGAACGTTGAAATAATGCCTAAATTAAAGGAATGTCTTTATGGTTATAAGGTGTGAGTGATTGTTGTTTTAAACAAAGTGTTTTGAGTATTGGTTTAAGTGTTATGTAATTGTTTTAAGATGGGTGTGATTTGTGGGATATTTATGGAGATGTCTCAATGGCCTGTTCATTGTAAGTGTTTTAAGATAGTGTTCTTCAAGGTTGATGTGTTTGATGGTTTCCTTGTATGGAATTATTCCTTAAGACTTTGTAATTAATGTGTTTATATTCAGAAAAATGATTTATTTATAGGAGTTAGAAAATTAGAATTATTAGGTAGTTAAGTTAGGTATTATGTTATTGAGTAGGTTAGTAAAGTGATTAGAGAGAGAGTTTCCTTATGTTAATAATTTGGGTAACATTGATAGATTAGTTTATTCTCAATTTGATTAGTTTCAAGTGGGATAGTTAACTTAGAAATAATGAAAAGTAGAGTTTTGTATGTTGTTGATGTATGTAGATAATATTGGCGATAAGGATTATTTCTGTTTAGGTGGGAGAATTGATTTATAAGATAAATGGAAGTAAATAAATTTGAAAACTTTAAATAGTTGGGTATTACGATAAAGGCTAGTGAATGATTGTTGATTCGATAAATGTTTTGATTAATTATATTTAGTTAAACAAAGGGTTTATGTAAATGAATAAAATTAGATGATCTTTTCTAAGTCAATTTCCCTCATATTCTTTTAATAGTTGATTTGTGGGGTTTCTATAAGAACAGTTCTAGAAAATACTTGTGATTGATATCAGGATCAAATTGTTGGTTTGAGTGGGTTGATCTTCGAAGGGAGATTGTTGTTATAATGTGTAAATTGGAATATATTTGTGTTTGAAAGAGTATACTTGTGAATAGTGTCTTATGGCTTAAACCATTAGATTTTATTTTCACTTCGTAATATTGTGCTATCCTTAAATGTTGGAAATGATTGATCTTTAAACTAATGTTCTTTTTAAAATGTTTCAAGTTACTTCTTATTGAATGAATGGGTATATTATTAGAATGTGTGGTTTTATGGATTCTTTCAATGTGACTTTTCCTGAGTTGATTTTTGAGTTGGAGTTTTTCTCTCATTTTATTTATGTTGCTATTCGTTGGGAACCAGTATGTGTTCTTTTGTTCTTTACCTAAGTGGCAAATTGGTTAATGTTAACTTTGTCATGATTGATGGTTCTACTTGATGAGTCAAATTGAAAAGTTCTTTGAATTATGGGTATTCCAAGAGGAGAAAATAGAGGTTTCCCTTGGATTCTCGATTTAGTTCGTATCGAAGTTGTTGGTGTTGTTGAGTGGAGTTGTTGATCTTATTTTGGTGTATTTTCTCATTATATTTATATTGGAAATAGTTCTTTGAGGTCTTGCAATTATTGCTGTCAGTTCTTTGATGGGGAAACCCTAGTGTAACTTTATGAGAATCTTCCAGAGGTTTATTTTACTATTGGTTAATGTTCCTCCTTTTATGTGCCCTTGTTGTGGCAAGTGTTTTGGTTTCATGTTTTTGAAAAGGGTTGTACAGGAATCATGGAGATTTTGATTATGTATTTATGGCAAGATGGGTAATGCCTTGTATGCTGCTCTGTTGTGATATAATGTTCTTGTTATGTTGTTCAACCCTTGGATTTTGGTTTTTATGTTTTGAGTGTCTAGAGAGAGAGAGTGGCTCTAAGTGGGTGGTCGGCGCACAAATGGGCGCCAGGATAGCCCTTGTTAGAGTGAACTTAATAAGTGATAATTTAAATAATTAACTAGGGGGTGGGTAGAATCACATTAAAAAGATAATTGATGCCTCATCCGCCTTTTAGTGCTACCATAGACTAAAGGGGATTGAGAAGGCCATGGTTGGCAAGATCATTGCCTTGTCTTCACGAAAGGTTAACGATTCCGCATGAGCAACCCTATGGAGCAGTTCCTTGAGATAGGTAGCCTGGATAACCATAGATGGAGGCAGTTCCTAGTGCTTGGTTGCTTGGATAATCCGTCAATAGATGGAGGCGGTACCTTGCAATAGGTAGCCTAGAGAATCCATGTTAAGCCATGCGATGACACTCTCCTCTAACGCTCCTTATTATGTTGCTTCTTTGGAAAACCTCTGGAAGTGGTTCTTTGTCTTGATTTGATGAAACATAGTTGTTTGAAATGATTTATGGTTTTACCCTATTTTATCTTTGGTGTACTTTGTGGTCTTGTATGATCTCATTGATAGTTGACTTATGACCTTATACCCTTATGGTACTGTGATGTGATGTTATTGTATTGTTAATTGCAATCTAGAATTGTATTTCATTTATTAATTCAGTTTGATTTGGAAGTGTATCATGATCATCCTTTGGCTACTTGTTTATTGGTCATTGCTTTGATTTATGTGACGAGAGTTATGACTTTAAGTTATTATGTTGACCCTTGGATGTGGTTGATTATGTCCTTGTAATTCCTTGAGTGTTATTATACCTTTGTATGTTGTTGAGTTTGTGGTTCCTTGTTTGGATGTTCTTGGTTGAGGTCTCTTTCTTGTTAGCTCCTAGCACGGGGGGTGGGTCTTTAGACTCACATGGTTGGGTGGAACGTGCTAAGCACCCCATTGGGTCCCCAGTCAAGGATCGAGAGGTGCAGATTGGTGTTGTTGCAGTGACTCCAGAGTTGTATCTGTCTTGGAGCCAGTTATGATATTGTGCATCATGTTATTTTGTTGTATGGTTTCCGTTCATGACTGGAAACACTTTTGTATCATTGTACTTCTTGAACATTGTACTGTAATGCAATATTAGCCATGGCAGTTGTTATTCAATGTGTTATGTTAATCATGCATATGATGTATTTGCGTATTCAGATGGTTTCTTATCATTGATCATCATGTATGTGTTATATTTGTTAATGCTTACTTTATATCTTTAGATTTTATTCTTTATGGTTGTTGTGTGGATCTAAGTCGCGTAATGACTCCTCGTGTACCCCAAGGGATGTATGTGTTAATGAATCTATGAAATTCATGTTATGACTTAATGTGTATTACATGTATGTTATATAAAAAAAAAAAATTGTGTGGTAATTATTGTTTTGTTGTCCTTTGGGGTTCGCACGGTGGGGCGTTACATCCCAACTCACTAATTGAGCTTGAATTTTCTAACTTTTCTCTAGATTTAATTTTGACCATGTAGGAGTAGAAGGTTGAGCTGTTACCAACTGGGTTTTTAGAGGTGTTGATGAAGGAGATGTAGGAAAAACTATTTCTACCCTTTTCTCTGAAGAAGTCTTTTTTTGGTCATCTTTATCTTTTATTAGTCTCTCTTGCTCTATTTTTTCATTCTGAGCTTTTATTTCTTCTATCTTCTTCATCTCTAATTCCTTTTGGAGAGCCTCTCCCTCATTTTTCTTTCATTGTTCTTCCTTTTTCATGAGCTAGCTCCTCTATTTCTTTATCCTACTCATCTTTCCTTTGTGCTTCTAAAGCTTCCTCTTCTTCATGAGCTCACTCCTTAGCAGGTTGCTTTTGAGAACTTTCTAGTATTTATCTTCCTTTGTTAACACATCATTCATTTTTTCCTCATTCCAAAGGTTCCCCTCCTCAAACTCAACATCTCCTACCTCAAGTTTTTCCTTAAAATATTCTTGACCTTCCTGTTTTCCTTCCTAACGTAAAGTAGTTTCCTACGAATCTGAGGGGATAGGTGATTTTGTTACATCAATAATTGAAGCAATTTCTATAGTTGAAGGTACAATGGGAGGGGTATCCTTAGTTTGTAGAGGAATAGTAGGAGGACCCTCATGGGAAGTTTCCTCTCTGGGGTACACAGTAGCTAGGGTCTTAACACCCAAATGTAAAATCACTCTCACAGAAGCAACTTCATAAGTGACTTTAGCCTGTTCCAAGGCTTCTGTAACTTCCTTCATTGTGATTTATTCTATTGTTGGGGTAGGTTCTTTTATCTATGTAGCACCTTTTTGAACCTCTTATATTTCCTTGTTTTGATTGAAGAAGTGGGCTCACTGCTAGAATCTTTCTTCCTCAAGACCTTAACCCTTGGCTATTTGAGATGAAGATTAATCCATTTCAAACTTATTGAACAACAACTACCTATGAAATTTTATTAATTTGTATTTCCTCTTTCTCCATCCAATTAATTGGATACAAATCTTTAGTAGCTACTTGATCCATTTCATATCGAGGATCAAGAACAATCCCATCATCTGAAACCCCTTCTGGTATATCTTCCTTGATGTAAAATTCCTTCATTTGTGGGATAGTTAATATTTCATATCCCTTATTTATAACTTTTAATTCCTCCTACAAGTTAGTCCAGAAGTTCTCAAGAAGTGGCTAATGATAGGGAAATAATGAAGCATATAGCCCATTCATTTTTCCCTTCATATCAAATTTCTTTCTCGATGTATGAAACTTCAATTTCAAAGACTAAAACTCTTCCATAGATGACTTAGCTACTACAGTATAAGAACAATAATAAAATCCTAAATGGATTGGGAACGAGTGGCAGCTAGCTTTGTGTTCATCAAAAAAATTTGCATTTACCTCAACTACTTGATGAGAAAACTCCATTAGGATCCATCTATCACTATAGCACCTTGGTAGTTTCAAGGGATGCTTATCAAATCTGAATAGTTTGATATAAGTAGATTTGGGGTATTGGATAAACCAACTTCTCCACTCTTTGATGAACTTCATGGCTTTTCTTGACATTCTAAAGCCAAAGTCTCCCATAAGCTAGTTAATGACTACATATAAAAATGCAACATTTACTCTTTTGAAATTCCTTTCCACTACCTTAAGCTCCAGTTGATCATAATATTCCCACACCTTTTTTCTGCTCCAGACCATCTTCAAGTGTCCCCACAGTAGTAAATCCTGGAAACCTTCCCACTCAAGTAGCACAGTAGATTACATAAGAAGACATATAAAATGTCTTAGTTTCTCTTACCTTAATCATCTAATTATGGATATTTTCATAGATCAATTGCCCATAGTCTAAATGTTGTTGGTCATCTAGAAATATTTGGATAAACAGGAACATCCAGTTCTCAAATGCATGAGAATCCTCCTTCCCAAATTCCCTAGCCAGCAATGTGATGATGTACCCTATATCTCTGATAAATCAAATCTTTTGGGATTGGGTGGTATTTTCTTCACTAATTTCTTCTTTGTTTTAAGTCATCTCTTGTTGATAATCTTCTTATTTCCTTCTATATTTGTTGCCCATCATTTCAATCCATCAACTTCAAACATGATTTTGAGATTATAGTGAGGAGGAGGATCAAACACCAGTCTTAGCATCCCTGGGCTAAAGTCTATTATCGCATTTCCCCATGAATCAATGCACTTTCCCTAAGTTGGATTATAGGCTTGTGCAGTAGCCAGTATGAATTATGAACATTGTATAGCAATAGGGAATGTGGCCACATGTACCAACCTAGAATCAACAATCTTTTTAGCCCTTGGGGAAGCATCCTCAGAAAAGGTATCATCATGGAATTGTTTTAAGTCAATGTGACCAACTAAGGTGTTAGTGATTTTCATGACCTCAAACCTAAACTTAGATGGTATTAGATTCCCTTGAAATTTTTACTTCATAGTGATGGGAATTTGTTTTCGTTTTAGTTTATTGGTCTTTATTCCCTTAAGTACCTCTTCAGCAGCAACCTCTTCCTTTGAATAAGACATTTTTCAATACTTGCAATACATAAATTCATCAGAAAAAGAGAAGAAATGTGAGGGGTAATATTATCATAAGCATCCATATTAATTCCTCATTCAATCAAGAAAATTCCCATTTATAAGTTAGCTCTATGGTTTTCAAATCTTGGGTTTGAGATAGAACTAGGAACTTGATCATTTTACACTTAACATTGAACCATGTTAGAAGTCAACATCAGGGAATACTTTGAATCATGACCTTAAGATACCATTATTACCACCTTATTGGACATCAAAATCAAGCTTCAAATCAGCACTCATACTTTGTAAAAAGGTATGTCAGAAGTCAGGATCAGGTTAACATCAATCTCAAAAACTCATAATGGTAAATGTGTTTTAGGTATGTCTGGAGATCCGATTCCACAGTACAGCTAGAAATTGGGATCGGGTTGACACTTAGCATTCATGCTCTATAAAATAGAACTATTTTAGGATTCACTCCAAATTCTAATCCTAATGCAAAGTCGAAAGTTGGAATTAGGGTTTCATTCGAGATTGGACTCTTAAGAAGTGAACAAGTTTGAGTATCGCTCTAAGTTTTGATCTTGATGAGATATCCTAATTTAGAATCAGGATGCAATTTAAAATGGGACCCTCTTGAAACATGAGTGGATATAATTCAGTTCTGAGTTCTAATCCTAACATTGTGTCAGAATTCAAAATCAGGATGGCACCTAGCACCAGAACTTAATACTATGTCAAGGGTTTGGTTCCCTTCCAAAGTCTCATCTCAAAATAATGTGGGGATCAGAATTGGGGCATGAGTTGGTACTTTGACAAAAAACTCTAAACATAGTAAGGTCACGAACCAAAATTTGATTCTAATCAAAGATCAAAAATTAGAATCAAGACATTGATAGGACTTGGACCTAGGTGGTGGTAACAAGCCAAGGTTTAGTTTCAAAGCCCAATTATGATAGGAATGCAGGAATCAGGATCAAGATAAAACCAAACATGAAGGAAATTAAATGAATTTAAAAATATTTTCAAACATACCTTCAAGATTTGGATTGGGATAGTTTTGAAACCCTCAAAAAGATCAATTCAAACACTTAACCATATTTCCATTTCTTGTGGGAATTAGACATGGGAAAACATTGGGTTTTGAATCACACTCCCAACAGTCGACAAATTTTAAAATTCTAAAATTTGAACATAGAGAAACAAATGATATTGAAACCCTAGTGAAACTAGGGCACATCGGGAACAAGAAACCCATGCCAAAAACATGAAGCAAAAAAATGAGAAAAATGAAAACCAAGAAAACCCAAAATGAAACAAATGCCAATGAACCCAAGGGTTTGAGGAAAACAAGAAAAAAGCAATAGAAAATCCATCAAGAAGAAGAAACAAAATAAAAGCACAAATCAAAAGAAAAAAATGAACAAGCGACATACAAGAAAGTGAAAAGAGAAGAATGTGAACACAAGAACACCTACCTCAAGAAATATGATGGAAAATCTGATAATACAGCACAAAATCTTCAAGCTCGACCTCAATCTCAAACCCTTCACTCTGCTCTGGTTTGCTCTGTCAAAATACACAAGCAATAATGAGCAAAAACTGAAGAGTGGTGGGAATTTAAACTAGTTCACACGTGCGAATAGGTGGCCATTAATGTGGGGTGGTTTGGGAATTGCAGCCGAAAAGTTACTTGGAAAAAACCAATGCAAAACACAAAGGCAGGTTGAAAGTCGATATCACAGAAAATCTTGGCACTAAAACTTTCAATGAGTGCAAAGATCTAAGAAAGTTTTGAACCCTAAACCCAACAAGCAAAAAGCAAGAGGGACATGAGAATTAGGATCGGGATGGAACCAAGAACAAGAACTTTGGAAAGGTTCTTGGTTCGGATTCCTACCCAAAATCTGATTCTGAAAACACAAGGAAAAAGAAAAGGGGGTCAAAAATTAGAGTCAGGATTAAAACTAAAACTAGAACCTTGGAAAGGTTCTTGGTTCTGGTTTCATTCCAAAATATGATTCTGACAAGAAAAAAGCACACAAGGAAGAAAAGCGGAGATCAAAATTGGGATGGAAACTAAAACCCACACTTTAAAGGGTGTGAGATGACATTTCCAATCTGAAATACGAACCAAACAAACAAAAGAACACAAGGAAAAGCATGGGGAGTGGGATCAAGTTGAAACTAGGACTACAACCTTTGAAAGGTGTCAAGTGCCAATGTTAGTGCCAATCTGAAACCCAAACCCGAGAAAACAAAAAAACAAGGCAAACAAAGACTTGGAATAAAAAGACAACTTCCAAAGCCAAAAAAAAACACCAAAGGAAATTGGGTGGTTATGCGGGGTATAACACTATCCATCTATCCTTAACCATATCCCATATTTCTTAAATATCCCCTCTTCCTCTCCTCCTTCTTGTACCATTATTGATCATTTCACCAATTCCTAACATTCACAGCTTTGTTTTCCTCACATTAAGATTTGATCTTGAACATCTAGCCTCAGTTATCTCTCCCATTATTTATATTCCTAATGCCGCTAATTTTAATAATTATAATCTTCATCTCTTCTCTACACACTTATTCAAGTAATCCATCCCTTACTTTTCTGTAGAGAGTCATCTTTGTATTCCCCACTCCTTCACCCTAATTCACCTTCATCATATAATCATCATCCAACTTATTCTCCTATGTCCATTCCATTCTTATCTATTTTTTCTTCTTTATAAATCCTATTGTACTCACCTTTACCCATTATGTCTAACTACTTTTTTCTTCCCATCCAAATTTTTATCTCTACCTATTTTCTCGTCTTTATCTTATTTACCTTTATACATACCCTTGTCACTCTTATTTTTTTCATTATTCCTAAATTTTTATCTTTTTCAATATGTTTACTCTTCTACTTTCTAAATCAACTACTTGAAACTCAAAATGTGACATGGATAAGATGCAGACCTATTTCCCATCAGATCAAAGAACATATGTTTGGACTTAGAGATGGGAAGGCACAAGATGATGCTCTTGCTACTTTCTTTACAATATTTCAGAGGATAATGCATGAAAGGGACAGGATCCCTAGGAAAATGGTTGAAAATAGCTTAATGACATCACTTTTCTAGTGTCAACTAATAAATGTATGATGGAAGCAATAGAACCAAGGATAGCATGGATCCCAACAGTGGGATATGAGATTAATGAACAAGAAATAATTGGATATGTTAACATTTTACTAAAGATCCCAAAGGATGAAACCAAAGCAAGGTATGGGACATATGAAGAAAAATCTATGGAAGTTCACATAGAACAAAGGAAACCATAGATCAAGAAAAATATGGATAAGATGGTGGATGTATATATAAAATAAATGGTTCTTTTAAAGGAAAGAGTACAATGGGAAAGAGATAAAGCTAAGGAATATTTAAGTGTTGTAGAAGCATGTGGAAGCTCAAGGAGATATGGTAGGATTTCTACCAATCCTCCTTCTATTGAGAAGTCCTCTAGGAAAAGGTAGCTTGCTAGAGAGAAAATAAAGACAACTACCATCCTTTCAGTAAAGGAGAAATCTCCTCTAGTTGTATACTCCACAAGGACTAAGAAGAAGAAGACTATCACTGTTGCACCACCTACTACCCCAACCAAGAGAAGAATGAAGTAAAAATAAATGAGAGATAAGGGTCTTGGCATAAATGTTGTAGAAGATGAAGAGTTGGAAGAAGATATACCACCATTGGTTTGGAGAAGGAGTGATGCTTCACAAGGTGAAGAAACCACTGTGATAATATTCAAGACTTCTAGCTAAGTTACAAATTATATAAATTGCACAATGAAAAATAAGGAATGCATGATAGAAAAATATGCTAGAATAAATTGTATTTTATATATCAAATGAGAGTGCACATTGATAAAATATACAAAGAGCCATTGCTTTATATAGAGCAAGGAGAAGCATGAGGTAATTGAAGTTCTCACATAAAGCATGGAGTTGAACTGGAGTTAGCCTATGCAATAAAAAAAAAAGTTTATTTAAGGATAAAAGCTTATCTAAGAAAGCTTATCCAATAAAGTAGGAAAATTATCTCTAAAGAAAAGAAGGGGCATTTAAGGAAAAATCAGAGAGATTCCTTAGTTAGTTTACAATCAAATAAAGCAACAATAGTTATCCATGGGAAATTGCTAAGTATCCATAGGAAATAGAATTTATCCAAATAAAGTTGCTAATTTGCGCTAACACCCCCCCTTAAGTCTAACTAAGGAGAAAGTAACCAATTATGGATGCATGAAAACATGAATGGGTCCTAGCTACAAGGCCATGTTAGGTACCCAATTACAAAGAGGAAAGGAGAAACCTGATGGGAAAAACTCCTAATCAAAAGATAGGATAACGATATCCATTACAAATCCAATCAATCTTCATCCACACAAAGGATGACAGGTGAAAACATACAACCCCCTACGTAATGAAATAATTTTTTGCAAAGAAACACTAGAAGTACACTTGTGGAGTAACACTGGAATCCTTAATTTCAAAAGCAAGGAAAGATACTTTGTTTGCTAGAAACTGTATTAGAGCCACTGAATGACTCAAGTTGGAATCATGATAAAGAAACAACAAATCTAATTCCAAGGAACACTCGAAAACTCGCAAACTGGCATAACTCTGGAATCTATGAAACAATAGTTGATTGAAAAAAAAGGATTTGTAATAGAAATGATGAAGGATTTGTAATAGAAATGATGTGCAGAGATCAAAAATAAAATGCAAACCTAATGCATGCAAAAAAGAAATAGTGCATGCATAGATGAATGTTTACATCTACCTCCATAATTTCCAGTCTGCAATATAAAATGAATTTTCACTCAAACTAGCCTATGCTCTGATGCCATGTGAGAATTTTAAGGACTTCTAGATGAGTTGAAAATTACATAAATTGAATAATGAAAAATAAGGAAAGCATGATAGAAAAATATGCTAGAATAAATTGTATTATATATATCAAATGAGAGGGCACATTGATAAAATAAACAAAGATCCATTGATTTATATATAGCAAGGAAAAGCATGAGGTAATTGAAGTTCTCACATAAAGCATGGAGTTCAACTAGAGTTAGCCTATGCAATAAAAAAAAAAATTTATTTAAGGATAAAAGCTTATCCAATAAAGTAGGAAAATTATCTCAAAAGAAAAGAAGGGGCATTTAAGGAAAAATTAGAGAGATTCCTTAGTTAGCTTACAATAAAATAAAGCAACAATAGTAATCCACGGGAAATTGCTAAGTATCCATAGGAAATAGCATTTATCCAAATGAAGTTGCTAATTTGTGCTAACAAGCACCAGAAGAAGAAGAGTTGACATCATAGACACCAAGAGTGAAGAAGAGATAGAGAAAGAAAAATAAAAATTCAAGATCCTTATGAGAGAAAATAAGGAAGCCAAGAAGGCTTCTCCAGAGATGAAAAAGACTATTGAAACAAAGAAGACTTTGGTAGGAGACAAAGGAAAATAACCAAAAAAAAAGGAACCAGTAAGGTATCATTCCCCCATGAAGTTAGATGCATTATTTAATAGTATTTTACAAAATGATATGTTGGGAGAGACTCCAACATTATACAAGGATACAAATGAGGTAGACAAGGCTACCATAATTGAGGTAATATTCAAGTATATAGTTTTCCTTGAGGTGGACATGCAGAACATAAAGAAGCGTGTACCTGAATATTTGTGGAAAATTTTGTTGAAGAGAAGAGAAGAAGTTGTAAAAGAGCATGAAAGGTTAAAATAAGAGGCTTTAGAGAGAGTGGGTGCTCCATTATCCAAGGATGACAGAGCTACATTGGCCATTGTATTTAGTAAGGAGTTGAGGATAAAGAAAAGTGTTACTACCCTTATGGGAAAGGATCAAGATGATCTAGAAAGAATCAAAAAGGAAAGTAATGAAAAAGCTTAGGAGATTGCATAAAAGTTGGGAATGATTCCAACAAATGAAGAAGAAATGAGTGTACAAATGGACACTCAAGAACCAAATGTAGAAGGAGAGATGCAGACAGATGATGCTCAACATGAACATGTAGTAAATGAAGAAGTTATATTGGATGAAACTCCTCTAGAAGTGGAGGACATGACAAAAGGAAATGATAGAAGAAGACATTGCAAAGGAAAACATCTTTACCCCTCCTCCAACACAAGAAGAAGTAACTCGTCCGGTAAACACAGAAAATACTATAGAGGATGAAAACAAGGATGATAATGCAGATGTAGAAGAAAGAGAGTGAGAAAAGAAAGATGAAGAGAAGATGATAAGGAGAAAGAAGAAGAGGATAGGAAGGGAAGTGAAGACAAGTCTGAGGATGCATACAAATATGCACAAGAAGAAAAGTAAAATCCAACAGACTCCAAAAGTAGTGAAGAGAAAGGAAAGGTTGTAGAGATAACCAATGTTTCAGGTGAATCCTTTAGCTCCTCTAGAGATTCCTTAAAAAATATTTTAAGCATGCAGCCTAAATTCCAACCATTTGTATCTTCACAACTGTTGTAGTTTCCAATGTATTAAAGAAATGTTGAGTTGGACAAAATCACTCCCATCCACAAGCTACAATTGGGAGACATGTTTCAAGCATCTGCAAGAAAGGAAATAATTGAAACACATCAAAAGAGTGGAGAACTTATGGAAGAAGTAGTTAAGGAATTACAAGAGACCATATTTGGATCAAATGTTGACACCATGCTCTTTGGTATGGAAAAATTGAGACTGATAATTGATTCATTCAAATTTTATGTATCTGAACTAAAGGAAGAAGTAGAGAAAGAGAAATATAATATGGAATTACACATAAAAGGTTTTCAGAGTTATTAAAATATGTTGAAGGATGTGTAGATTAGGAAAAGGATCTATACGAATATGGAGTGAAGTGGCCCAGAACCACACAGAGCATAAAGAAGGAGATGGGCTCTATTAAGTCAAAAATTGATTCTTCCTCAAGTTCCTATGATCCGACACTCGATCTCATAGGTGTAACAAGGAATGCCATTGAATATCTGCACAAGAAATTATTTCAACTGTAGGCACAAAAAAGAACACATTATTTTGTAGTTTGGAGAGGTAAGGGATCTAGTCAATCCCAAATTCTTACTCATTTCAAAAGCTCTCTTGAATATAGACAAAGACAAATAGATGAATCTAGTACCTACCACTCTGAAAGAGGGAGAAGAGTTATTGTTAGAGTTTGAAATACAAAGCAGGATGCTTGCAAAAGAAAAAAGAGAATGGGAAGATGTAAGGAAAACATGGGAAGATCATTTGAAGAAGTTACCAACATCAACCACCTCTAGTTGACTTATTTCTTATTATTTTATGAAATTTATGAATTTTAGTTCAAATTATAAAAATTATATATATGTAGACCATATAATGATGTTTCTTGTACATTTATTGGTTTTTTCTCCATTATATGACTCATCGGAGTCAAACCATTCTACTCAATTTATATATATGCTTACATTTCTTAGGAGAAGTTTCAATAATAGTCAGAATAGTTTGTACAGGTGCCCTTTTCCCTTAATGTTAAAGGGGGGAGTATTATGGAGAATATTGAAGTATGTTTTGGAGATTTTGGTGCATGTTTCCATCAATGAAAAAGGAGATAGTTGAAAGAATGTCACTTATAATGCTTCTTGGCAACGTAAGCATGGAAGGTACATAATGATGTGTTATAGTGTTGTCATTGTTATCAACATTGTAAAGTTATCATATGAATATTTTGGTTGCAAACCATTCTGATCAATTCTAATATGATTTAGAGTTGATAAGGAAGATATTTTTGCATTATGGTTTGGTCTAGTAAAAATAATTGTAAAGGGAAATTGACTAAGTGTCAATTATGTGAATACAATTTTACTATGTGCCAATTTTTGGGTCCACACCACTCTACAAATGAAGATGTCACTTTGTGCTTCTAACATTATTTTGGTGTATTTTAAATGTATCTAATTCCAATATTTTAGCATGTTTGGACAAGTGAAGTGAGAGATATGAGTAACAAAGTTTAGCTTGGAAATTCATAGTTACTTTCTATACAATGCAGTTGTGTGGGAGATTCTACACGTCTCTGCAAATGAGTTTTTGGTGATGGAATTTTGAGGATAAGTTTCCAAATGGAAGTAGAGTATTAATTCTAGTTGGCACCCAGTTTTTGGGTCCACATGTTGAGGTATGGATACACAATTGAAGGTTTTTTCTTTTAGGTCTTATGCGGAGTCGACCTAATATGTTATCTTATATGGGATCTATTATAGGTCCATGCCTACCTATCTTAAGGTTTTTTGAGTTTTGAATTGTGGTGCATTGTGTGGATGAAATTTTTTTGGAGCTAACAAGGTATATTTTGGGTGTTACATCTAATTAGGCTAACCTAATTAATGTTACACTTGATTCGAATATATAATTTGGATTTTTTTTGGTATTTTTGATGTGTGAGATGTAGTATGTGATGAGATGATGAAAATTTGATCATAGCATTGTGAAGCTAAGTTGTGAATTTTAAGTTGAAGATCAAAATTGTGTGAATGAAGAGTGAGGAAAAGTATTGTATTAGAAGTAGATAATGATTATTATTGTTCTTCAATGGAACTATAATTCATGCATATGTCAAATGAAAATATAATAGTTAAAAATTGGTTGTGAGCCACCATCTCTCTGTTATCATTTTATTTGTGGACAATGAGTCCACCTGTAGTGAGAATTTTTATAAATATACTATAACTAGTTATAGTATATTGTGAGCTAACCCCCACTGTGTTTTTTCCCATTTTGGGCTTTCCACATAAAAATATTGGTGTTCATGTGTTATGTGATGTTGTGAATGTTTCATTCTTTCTTTCCTTACTACAGTTGAATATGCATTAGTGACTGGATGTTTAATGTTTGAATGGTTTAAGAGAATACTCATTCACCCCACCCCCTCTCAGCATTTTGGGTGTTCAACACTAAGATGATGCCCAAATATAAAGGTATAGAATAAATAATGTTGAAGGGGCAATTATAATTTGAAAAAACTAGTTTAGAAACATAGTAGATGGTTTGAACACCCATAGGAATTCATCTTTTTTTTAAATGGATCCCTATGATGCATTTAACCTCAATAAAAAATTTGATAGAAAAATAACTATTCAAAACATGTTCAACCATTTTCAAACATGTCATGTATAAGAAAAAGAAAAGGGACCAGATTCCAAATATTTTATCTTCAATTTTACAAGAGCTAAAGTGTTTGGTCTTCTTGTTAGGTATGTACCTCATGATTTTATATGAATTCCTTGTAGAAATGCTTTATAAATATGATATTTTTTATAGTTAATTTATTTTTAATGCATTGAATTGCAATTGGGAGGCACATAGAGTACTAATAGTGTTGTATTGGTATTTGGGAATAAAATACTATGTTCATGAACAATTTCAAAGGAAATAAAACCAAATTTAATAAGAAAATAGTAATAAGAGGAGGGAAAACTTTGTTATTTTAAAGTTTTCATCCACATTGGATTTTTCAAAATGACATAATATTTTTATTTACCATGAGCTATTTATTTTTAATAAATTACAAACATAAAAATCATAACTTAAAATTTAAGGACCATGTTTTAGAGTATATTTTATTTAAAGTAGTAATCATAGTATGGAAAATCTACTCTATTTATATATCCACATATATCACTTACTGTCAGGTGGGTTGTATTTTTTTTGTTGATTGGTTGTCTCTATTCTGGTTATTTTGTTGTTACTATTTTTTTTATCTGCAATTTGACACTTGTGACCCCTCATGTTAAGGGTACCGTACCCTGTAAATGTGGCTTATATTATCAAAAACATGTATCACTTACTCCTATGTTTCCCTCTTGTTAAATATATTTGGCAAGATTTTATACAAGTTAGTTGATATATGAAATCTACATGTACCTTTGCTAAATAGATTTAATAGTAAAAGATATTCCATACTCATAATATAATTTATTTTAATATATTTAATTAAATTTATTTCAATTATGTTTTGTTCTTACAATATTTTATCATATGGTCATATCACAGACCCATGGGATTATAAATGCTCATTCTCAATCAAGTGATATGGCACAACCACTAGGTATAATGGCAAGTTTCACATCTATAGATTATATTTTGTAAAATTAGTAATAGAACATTCTAGAGGCTAATGAAACCAACTTTGAGTTTGAGTGGTTTTACACTAGAGATATTGGTTGTCTTAATGAGGTAGGTTATATTTTCCTGATTAATAGAATGAAGGAGCTTATCAATTATGGATGAATAATTATTATTGTTCAAAATCAATATACTTTGACATTTTTTAGAGATTAAAAATTAATATTTTAGTCTTCAATTTTTCTAGGTGAGACAATATCATTAGTAGAGGTAGATTAAATCACACTACACATTTTTCAAGATCTAATTATAATCATAATTTTTTATTAGAATCTATTCCCCATTTTAGTCACATCATTATGTAGAGAGAGATAATTGGAGGTATTAACACTCTACTTATTACACACCACTTTTTAGAACATAATGTTATTAGGGGTAATACCCTTATAACATAAGGTTATAAAGGGGTTCACCCCACAGTGCAATGATAGTTGCAACACCATATTGAAATGGTGGTTAGGCATTTGAATCTCATCATGAGGCATACGATGGTAAGGAAAGTTGCAAGAGGAAAAGGTAGGCCAAGGATCTACTGGTGGGACTGATGACTGCAGACTAGATTGCCCCACAGCAAAGGAGGAGTGAGGTAGGTGTGCTGTAAGGAAAGGATGTGGCAGAGCCAGCAACGAAGGAGGAGTGAGTGCTGGAAAGGAGGACACCATTAGACAAAGGCAGTGCTGGAGGATGGTAGTGTTGGAGGATAGTTGGTCGAAAGGAATTTGAGGTCGGTGAAAGAAAGGACGAAGGAAGGAGCAAGCTCGGGAGAGAAGCAGAGAAGACAAGTGGAAGAAAGGAGGAAGGAGGAAGGGTAGGTGTTGGGTGGCAGAAGAAAAGGGAGGAAGGAAGAAAGAAGTGGTAGCAGAGGAAGACAGAAAGGAGGTAGTAAAGAGTAGTAGAAGAGGAGAGGAGTAAGGGAAGGAGTTGAAGGGGCAAAGAGAAGAAGAGAAGGAAGGAGATAGGAGGAAGGGGTGACGGAGGACGCAGGTAGGAGGAAGTGGTGACAGAGAAGGAGTAGCAGAGGAAGCAAGTGGCAGAGGAGAATGGACTAGTGAATACTAGAAAAACATGGGGATGAGGTCCCCCACAAATTATGGCCTCACTGGTTCAAAGCTCCAGTCAAAAGTGATCACTGATCAAAAAAAAAAAAACATAAGGTAATAAGACCTTATGTATATTATATACTTTATAAAGAATATACCATTTAAATAAATAATAATCTAATAAACTAAAAGATTATTAATTATTTATAAATGGTGGTTTTGAATGTGTGTGACTAATATCCCTTCAATTATTTTTTGACTCATTTTGTTATATTTAACGAGTTTATCTCTCATTGAAAGGAAATGAGAATTTGGAGATTAATAGTGAATTCTAGATCACTATTCACAATAGGTATTATTGACTATGTGAAAGTAAGGAAAAGTGTTTCCCTAGGTTTAGTCCATGTTTTAGTAGACATTTTGTAAGTTTCTTCTAATAGAATGATGTTTTGTGAGTTTTTTTATTTCCTTAATCGAGAAAGGTTTCCCCACATGCATTTATTATGTAATGTATTTAATCAATGTATCTTGTAATTCTCATTTTATTTATTTTATATTTATTTGTAATAATTAGTAAATCTAAAATGGTAATTTATAACATGGTATTAGACTTGGTTAGTTTATTCTAATCAATTTTTACAAGTCATAATTAATTTTGTGAAATAAATTACACCAAAGGATATAAGTTATTTTAACCATTCACTATTAAAAGGGTTAGTATGAAAAATATTGCTTTAATAAAATTATACAAGCTCTTTGATCGCAATTGAAAAAGGAAAAATTTTAGATAAAAAATCCTATGTAGCTTCTACTTATTCAAACTGGAAATAAAATGCATTCTAATATTCTACTTTAATTTTAAGAAAAAATAATATAGAGTTCATATATTTGCATTCTAATTTGCATTCAACATAATCATTTAGTTTAAATAGACTTAATCAAGTAATCAAATAGGTACCATGAGAAGAAAATTACTACAATCTATGCTGCAAATATTAGTAAACCTCGTACTTATTGTTTTCTAATCTATGATATTTTATTGAGGAAAAACTCCTCTTGCAGTACATTGTAGAAGATACACTACTTGAACAATATGATTACAAGAAAAAAAATGTCCCCATAAAATTTGACATCTAAGATTGCACCCCAAGTGGCAAATATTTCATCTTTGATAAAAAATAGTTTATCTTTGAGAAGCATAGGAAAATCGTTAAAAAAATATCTTACTTCACTCTATCAATTTTGAAAATATCATCATGGAAAGTTACCTTGTATCTTATATTCTATCTAGAAAAATAATGATACGAGCAATTATACTGTATACTAGGAAATTTTGCATCATCCTTGATCATCATTGTTCCATTTTAAACATGAATTAACCAAGAGGAAAGGAAATTGAATACTCTCCAACATTGTATACTTGTAAAAAAAATCATTTAAATTATTTAGACATGACCATCCAATTATCTTCTTAGAAAGACAATTGTCAAAGATAATTTTATAAAAATATTTGATATAATCTAATTTATAAAATAAATAGGAGTATAATTTTCAAATCTAAATTAATATTACAATCATTATAAGTAATCTATAATTATAGTAATGTTATTGTAGGAGATCATGTTATAATATTATAATTTTCTTACATTGACAACATATAAGACCTTACAAGCGACATACTCTAAATGTGTAGACCATTGATCAGTTTATTCCTTCACCTAATAGAAATAGAATTAAAGAAAATCCCCCCACAAGCTAGATATTGAAGGTCTATCTCCCAACAAAGGTAAGTCACTTTAGAAAAAGGAAAATTGGAAATATATAGATTTTGGGTTTGAAAATAAAGTAGGTTGTCTATCTCAAAGAGAGACAAGATTTAGAGAAATAACCTAAGAATTTATAATAAAAAAATAGGTAAAGAATCCTCAAGATGACTACCTCTAGAAAAAATCATAGATGAATATGTTATGCTAGAATATAAGGGGGTAAAACATCCCTCACTTAAAAAACTACATTAGTGAAAGTAAACTAGATATAGATCTTGTTTAGGAGGTTAAAATGTTGGTTTATACTTTTTCTAAAATTGCTAATAGACTTTATCTTAGGGATGATTTGCATTAGTGTTTTTTGAAGGTTCTTTAGGTGGTATTCTTACCATGTCAAACCCTACTTTTCTATTTGGAATATTTTTTATTTCATCTAAGAATATCCTTAAGGTTTTATTTTTAGATAATAAATCTAAGGATGATTGAATGCTCTCAATGTGTATGCCCAAAATTCTAGATTTGCTAGGAAAAATCTTTGGGAAGATTTGTATTTTTTATTAGTAATTAGAGAAACTTTAAATACATGTTTTTTTTTGTGATTTTAACTCCCCTCTTGTCCCTTTTGAGACACTTGGGGATTACTCTGATAGTAAGTAATTAGAGAAACTTTAAATACATGTTTTTTTTTTGTGATTTTAACTCCCCTCTTATCCCTTTTGAGACACTTGGGGACAACTCTGATAGTAAGTATGATCTAGTTGACTTAATTTCTATGGAAAAACTTCATGGATGTAGATATTGATGGTAATCCTTTCACCCGGTCAAACAGATAGATTGGGGAAAATCTTATTTAATTTAAGTTTATCAAGTTCCTCATCTCTAGAAATTGGGGTACTATTGCTAATATTTTTCTCTCTACTCTTCGTAGAGTGGGTTTTGATCATAGTCCTCTATTGCTCAATTGTACTTTTCAGATTGGCAAAGATTTGTATCTTTTTCTATGAAATTGTGTGGGCTACCCATCTTTATTTTAAGGATCTTGTTTAAAAATTATGGAACTACCCTTACAAATACATTGTGATGTTTATTAATGCATAAGATTAAGAATGTTAAGGAGAGGTTTGAAGGATGAGATAGATATTAATTTAGCAACAGATTAAGAAAGGGAAGATATTTCTTCAAAACTCAAGGTTGTTTAGAAAAGTATCCAACTCTTGAAAATATTGATTATGATACTCATAATCAAGAATAAAACCTTGAGAAATGAGTGGCATAAGCTTTTTTTGAGGGAAGAAACCTTGTTCAAATAGAAATAAAGAATCCATTAGTTGACTAAGGGGGTCTTAATACCAGATTTTTTCATCAATCTTCTCTTAGACATAGAGAAATGAATACTATATAAGAACTTGTGGCTAAGGATGGTTCTATGGTTATAGATGAAGAAGAATTTATTGAAGCTAATTTTTCAATACTAAATCTCCCAAGAATCACCTACAATCAAACATCTATTGATATGAAAGAGAAAATATATATATATTATATGAAAGCCTAATATTTGTATTGTTACATAGACAATGAATTTCCCATGATAAAGGATAAATAAACCCTAAATGAAACCTTAGGTGAAGATTAAATTAGATTATGACATGTGTCATAATCTTATATCTTGAAATGAAAAAGAACATGATTTGTGTAAGATTAAGTATGATAATGTAAAATGGAACCTAATAATTAATTAATTAACTATGTAATTATATTTTTTATTCTAGCACCCCTCATTAAGTCCAACTTAGGGAGAAGCTAAAATAATACATTAAAAATAGGTCTTAAAAACTAATCATAATGAGGTATCCATATACAAATATATATATATCAGATATATATATATATATATATATATATATATATCAGAACTAAAGAAAAGGAGAAAACCTCGTGGGAAAATAATCATCTCCAAAAAATAAATGTAAAAATGTTAAGGAAGGACTTAAGTATAACCCCCAAGGACAACTTTCTTCACCCCAAGCATTGATCACAGCTAAAGATAACAAGGTGGCATATGAGGTTTAGCAAAGATGTATACAACCTACTCCTCAGTATGAAAATACTCTAAGGAGAGATGAACATCATGGATGAGTTGTTGAATGAATTGAATGTGTATCTTTATGTGCGTAATCCTTTGATGTTCAACTTAGTTGCATGAAATTTGTGATGGAACTTTAGATTTTACACCAAAGAAGTGTAGGAATATCAAGTAGGAGAATAAACTTTGGCATAGTAGATAGACATCCACAAAACTTCGTAGTTGGTAAGATTTACACCTCAATGGTCAACCTCGGTGGATGATAATGCAATAGAAATTTAGCAACTTGACCAAAACCAAGATACAAGATGAAGCTAGAAGTGGGCATCTTTGAATCAAAATAAATCTCCCAATCTAAGTTAGTGAAACCTCTTATCTTTGAAGCTCCTAGTGTGTACTTAATACCAAAACGTGAAATGCCCCAAATATGCCTCAAGATTTTCTTGATTTCCTTCCAATGGATCTCATGAGGATAATGGAAAAGAAAGAGACAAGTTCAACAATAATAGTGATATAAAGATGTGTGTTTTAAATACAAGGGACTACCCACTAATTGTCTATACAAAGTAGCATCAATGCTAGGTGTGGTGCAAGTGGCAATCAATATGACACTTGACTAAAATCATGTAGGAGCTAGCTTACAATAAGTCATGTTGAGCTGGTGAACAATGCCAATGGTATATTTTTGTTGATGAATAAAGAAACCAAGTCAAAAGACTAAAGGACTTGTAGACCAAGAAATAAATATAGAAGCTTGAGATGTATCATGTCAAAGTGCTCCATCAATGAATGCCATGTATCCTAAAGCATAGAGGAGGAGTTAATGATCAGAATCAAATCATCTACATGTGCAAGACTAATATCAAGATATTAGCTCCATCTCTTTAAATATACATTTTGTGATTAGAGTGGCAATGTATAAAACTATATGCAAGTAGGAAGAGATTTGTCTTCTTGTACCAAGTCTAGGGGCTTTTCTGAGGTCCCATACAAAGAAAACCATAGCTTGTAAACAAGTTAAGAATCTTGCATAAATCTTGGGGGTTTCTCCATAGATCTCTTCATGAAGATCATCACGGAAGAATAGACTCTTCACATACATCTGGTAAACAGGCCAATTTTGAGATGTCATTAAAGAAATGATGAAGTAAAAAAAAACTAGATCTTGTTTATATGGGAAAATCTCTATGAGTAGCCAATACCTAGGTAGGTACAAGAAGTTGGGTCCATAAAATGTTCAAAAAGTGGGTGTTTTCCTGCTTTTCAAAATTTGTCACAATTTGACTAAAAATTTGAAGCCCTTACACATAAAATCTTAACAAAATCTAGTAATATGAAATGTAGCATTTTGAGTCTAGTTTTCAAATAATTAATTTATTATAATACCCAGATTATACAAATTAATTTTTAATAGGCATGTATAAAAACCACTTTTTAAAAGCCACTTTTTTAGGACCATACCATGCACATGTACAAACACCATAATTTGACCTAAATAAAATTATTTTTATAATAAATTTTTGGGAAAGATGTGTATTATACTGAATATTGATGAGGATTTTTTTTTAATTTTTCCAATTTTTTTATTTTTATTTTTTTTGTTGGCCCTAATTGTTGTTTTGAAAACCTCTTGTGTATGAACACCATAATTTGAGCTAAACTAATCAATTTTTTGGAAAAAAAAATTAATTGTGTAGATTGATGTCATATAATTTTTTTTACGAAAAAGTTAAAAATTAGAAGTTATTAAAAATTATAAAAAACCCAACATTTCAAGTTTATGGACTAAATTCCTCAAAAATTAATTAAAAAATTAAAAAAATAATTCATTCATAAATAATTACATATTTGAAAACTAGACATCATCATTCATAATGGGTTTTAATTTCATAAAAAATTGGAAAAAATGTCACCAGCCATATTGCTAAAGTCAATTATTTCTACAGATGTTCTCATGGCATTGTACTTGTAGGTCCAAGGTTAAGAGGTGGGCTTCCAAACCTAAAACAAAATCAAAGGCATGGGTTTCAGATTTCAAAATTTATGAAATGTGTGACTGTTCTAAACCACATGCCCATTCTAAAATATAATGTAATTAGAAATGGGTACTCGTTTTAGAATTGGTACCTATTTTAACATTGTAGGTTAGGATCTCAAACCTAAATGAGTGTCTGATTTATGAAATAGGTACCCATTTCTGTCAAGATTGTTTTCCAAAAATGAAACTTCCCCTATATGTGGACCCAAATTTCTTTTACCCACCTTCAACCTACAAAAAACCCTTAGCAACAAGATGTGCCTCATACCACTTAGTATAACCATCCATCCCATACTTGGTGCAGTAGAGTCACTTGCACTGAACCATATTTCCCCTAGAAAGAAGAGAAACCAAATCCCATGCATGATTCTTTATCAATAAAAATACTCCTCATCCATAGCATGATCCCACTCTACAACACCAAAATCCTATAAAAAAAAATGTGTAGATCAGTTATATAATATGAATCAAAAAAATTGTACAAAAAGATTGAGAATGAGTGTGACAAGAAGGCATAGGTTCGCCAACTAAATATTTATCCTCCTAAGTAGTATTGAAGGCCCATTTAGGAAAACACAAGTGGGAGGAGGAAAAATTGGTGGTGTAGGAGGTGGTGGTATTGAACAGTCATCTAAAGTATTATATTCAATGCATATGTATCCACATGAGATAGAGAAGGTGGAGTAAGTATGAGGAAGAAGAAGTAGATGATGAATCTATTTTTGAAAATATTCATCAAACTAGACATATCCATGAGAGTAGAAATCTCTTATTGTAGGATCAAACAATTAATAAGCCATCACATTCTCACAATAGCCAACAAAAATGAATGTTGACTCTTCTTCTCTATTGTGTTATGTTGACCATCTGGTAAGAATTCCCAAGCCTCACTACCAAATACCCTTGAGAAGGAAACATTAGGCTTGATATTGGACCAAGCCTCCTCTAGAGTGATATTCAAACTTTCCTTGTGAAGAATGTAGTTTTGAATATAATTAGCACAATTGATCACCTCAACCCAAAAGGAGGGATCCATAGGCTAACTAAAGCATACAATTGGTCATCTCCTTGAGTGATTTATTCTTGCATTCAACAACATCATTCTACTGAGGAGTATATGGAATTGAAAGTTGATGATGAATAATATGCTTAGTGCAATAGTCCTAAAATGTTTGGTTCAGATATTCTATACCATTATATGTGCATAATTGTTGAATAGAAGAATTTAACTACTTCTCCATGATCACCTTGAATTTCCTAAAAGTGGAAAAGACATCACTCTCATACTTAAGAAAGTACACCCATTTGTGTGGAGAGTAATCATCAATGAAGGTAAGCACATACTTGGCTTTAAAAAAAAGAGTAATAAAGGCCATAAGGTCACTATGTATCAACTCTAATAAGGTAGAACCATGGTGGTCCTTTCCCTTGGGAAAGGGCTCTTGATGATGTTTGTGAAGGAAACAGCCTCAAAAAATACCCTCTATGCATGAAACCTTAGGAAGACCAAGAACTATCTCTTATGTACTCAACTATTGTAGATACTAGTAGTTGACATGACCAAAATGTTCATACCAAAGTTTAAAATCAAGGAATTTGGTAATGAGTGATGAACCACTAGATGACTCAAAAGAATAAAACCTATATAATATGAACTCATGATTAGCTCTAGACCTAAAGAAATAACTATCTTTGGATGATAGAGATTGTGAATTATAATATCATCAAGTAAACACTCAACTATCTTACCCATAATGTGACAAATTTGGTAAATGGGGAGAAGATTGGTAAATATCTTAGGAACAAGGAGAGCATCTTCAATGTAGCTATCAGCCATTTGTACAATCCTTAAACCCAAAATTGAAATTTGTGAAGGGTTACCCATTGCAATTTTAGAAGTATTGCTATAAAAAAGAGATTCAAGTAGATCAAATGAATGATTCATATGATACACGGATCCAAAGTTAACAATCCTACTATGTGTTGAAGATGAAGCCTATGTTGATAGTGCATGACCCTTGCCTATGTCGATGTTAGAGGATAAAATGGCATGTTGTTGCATGGCCTAATGCCTGTAATTGCATATCTCTCCTTGCCACAAAAACTACAAGGGTCTCTTGATTTCTTCTTCACCTTTGAGGGAGACTCATCGGGCTTAAAAGATTTGTTATTTTTAGATGTGTAATGACATTTCTAACCTAACTAGTAATTGCATATCTCTCCTTGCCACAAAAACTGCAAGGGTCTCTTGATTTCTTCTTCACCTTTGAGGGAGACTCATCGGGCTTAAAAGATATGTTATTTTTAGATGTGTAATGACATTTCTAACCTGACTTTTGTTTAGGATCAAGGACTAACACTCATTGCCTAATGTAGATTCCACCTTAAGATTTACCTAATGTAGATTCCACCTTAAGCTTTTGTCTCTTTCTTACCTTTTTCTTTGAATGATTGGGTAACTAAAAAGTGACTTCAACTATGTCAGCTTAGAGTATTCATCCCATGTCAATGAAGAAAAAGGTAAATGTACCTCCAAATACATCTATAGTGGAATAAAGAATGCTAACTTTACTCTTTCCCTTTCCCTAGATTCATACCACTATTGTGAAATGAATATGCTATCATATGTTTACCCTTACGAACAAGGTGAATGTGTAAAGTTTCTAAAATCCTAAGAACTGATTTAAACTAGCGTTGCTAGGGGCATATTTTATATATCTTAGGTATTAGTTTTGTGTGGGGGCCGCGCGAACGCGAGCCCCCTCTATCACAAATTATGACGTGCACTCTCCACAATGGGAGATGCTAGAAACAGCCCCCTTCTTTGTGCAATGAAGGTGCTCTCTCTAGGCCATCGGCCTTCTTGATTACCGATAGACCCCGCCCAGGTAAGTATGCTTCAATTGTCACCTTCTCCTTCCTTTTCTAATCCCTCTACTCCCTCAGTTTCTTCTTCGTACGCATGTGGGATCAAATGTTACAAAATCAGAGAGCAGAATAGGATGAATGTAACTCTGCTACATTAACTAAAACAAATAAAAAAAGCTGCAGACTGGATATCGGAAAAATAACAATCCATCCCTCAAATGATAATACGATTTCAATGCAATTCTTTTACTTTATCACTACTAACAGACTTTCTTTCAGAATCTATTCCAAATGTGCCGCAAGTAGCCATTTCCTTTGAATACATTTCAAGCATAGGTTTAGTCTTGAAAGTTGCAGAGAACATCATCTTGTGACAATATCATGGTTATATGGAAAACATATAAAAAACATGGGTATACTAACAATACAATCACAATGTTTTACCATGTTGGCTTGCACCCAAATATTTGGTTAATTATGGAAAGCGTGTTCTATGTGATATCATTCAGATAGTTCAGATGTATGTTATAGTGCCTCCTTTGTTATGTTTTATCATTGCAGGGTTTCATGTTTGCCTTGGCTTTCCTTTACGGTGGTGTTCTATGCGGTATTCCTGATGCCTTGGTATGATCCTTTCTATTTTATCTTTTCTCTTATTAGTACAACGTTTCTTTTACATCACTTCATTTTTTTGTTTTGTACTGCAAAGGAGTAACGCTTTTACTAGCTTTCATTTTTGTCCCTTTTAAGGTGAAATATTCCTTGTGTAGTTTCTCCCCTTGGGTTTATAGTCTCTCATATATCATGACTCATCACTTGGTGTCTTGGTCTCTTGAGGCTGATAAAGTGGTACCATGATTAGATATTTGTTTGGTGGTAGTTTTTCTTCCTTAGTTGTTCTAGAGTATTTTGTAGTGATGGATGTCTCTTGTAACAGTCACTTTTTTAGTTGATGTAATGTTGTATAAGATGGTGTTTAGTTTTTTTTTCAAAATTTAGCTGATGTTTTGATTAGACTTAGTGTTATGGTGATTGCATATCTTTTTAAATGATGTGTTGGTAGTGACTATTTTGTGTTTCAAAGTTTCGTTCACTTAAGGAAATTGCTTATCCTTTATGTGTTTAGATTGTCTCATACAAATTTTCATAATTCAATTTATTGTGCTTCAATGTGGACGGATTGTGTCTAAAGAAGATTCAAATGGTTTATCTAACCTACCTTCCACTATTCATTCTCACCCATCTTCTTGGCTTATGTTTAGAGTTTGCAAGTGTTTTTCACATATTTTACTATCCCGCCTAACATTGTTGGCAGTTGGAGGTTATGTCCTCACTTAATATATTATCCTTGATATTCGGATTTTATTATATGTGTGTGTTATGATAAGGTGTCTTTTAAATTGTAATCTTGATCCTTGTGCATGGTCACAATAATTGCACTTCTTTCAAATTCTTTCTACTTTGCTTGGTGGTGGGTTAATGTTTGATTTAATTGTTGGGTGAACCCCATGGTGGTTTCTCAAATAGTCCCTTGGTTTCATTATACTATGGGTTTTCCATGCTTGTTTTCATTTATGAGGGTATGTTGTAGGTGATTTATGAGCCCAATCTCACACAATCCCTAGTGGATCTCCATCTTAATGCATCAACTCTTTGGTAGAAGATTTTTTGTATCCAATGATTGACTAGATGATGAGGTGGCATAAATTTGAATTTTCCCTCCTAAGGATATATATTCATGGTTTTGGAAGGAAGAACTTGTGGGTTTTTGGCATGGTTGTAGAATAGAGATAGAGAAAGCATGAATGTTGTTTTGTATCCTGTATTAGGCTAAGCATCTTTGGAGATCGAATGTATGAGTCTAGTTTTTTTATTTAAATATTTTATTACTTTGTAAATCAATGATGAATGGATATAATCTACATTTATTGACAACTTGGATGTCTATATGACTATTTCATATACTTTGGGTATTCTAATAGATTATTTTGATCACACTTTTTTATTTGATTATTGTCTTTAATTGGTTTGTCAGTGTAGTGATTATAAAATTATTTATAATCTCTTTGTAAGTTGTCCCACCAAACCTATAAAAGAAGCATGTGAGTGTACTAATAGATAATTAATATATGTCAATTGCTTGGATTGTATTATCATTTATTTTTAGTCTATGCATATAGAGTCTAGATTATGTATAAGGTTACTAAGAATAGCCCTTCTTGTCATCTTCTATAAGGTGTCAAATCTATGGTTAACATTAGTAATGTTCTTTGTTTATGATATTTATATTGTATTGCCTATAAAAGATGAATGTGTCTATCTACAATTTGTTCAACTTGCTATCATCCCACTACATCCATACAAAACAACAAAATATTAAACATAGCATTACTAGGGGGAGTAGTTATTTCATTACATTGCAAGATTCATTGTTCTATTGATATAAAGACTTTGTAGGATCTATAAGAATCATCTATAATGAGATATGAATTACCCTTATTACCATATACATGTGTAAAGTGAGATATTATACCACAAATTTTAAGGGCTTAAGAAGGTATTTTAAGTTACACGTGATTAGTGCATCTAATCATAGAGGTTTTAATGCTTAGTCCAAGATAAATTGACATACATAAGTAATGGGAGTTATATGTGTATTACGTATGGTTTATATGCTAAGAAAATGCATTAAGCTTAACCAATATAGTAAAACCTAAAATAGGATTTACCTGGCCTTATTGGTTGGTCCATTCATGCCATTATCAATCATAACTCATAATTGCTACCTTTGTTGACATACCCTTGGCCCTAGGTATTAGTGAAAGTCTTTAGGGTAAACAAAGTTATATGTTTAATAGCTAACAAATTAGTTCAATTTTTTGAGAAGATAAATTATTAGTTCATATTTTGAAGACCTATAATTTAAAAATGCCAACATTGTTAGTTTATCATGTGTCATTGCTAGATGCTTAATTTGAACCAACAAATTGATTTTAGGGAAGAGTTTATTTTGGTCCTTATAAGAAGATTATCATGATTTTTCAAGGAAAAAATGCATCGTCTACCATAAGAGGAGTGGTGAATCTATTTTAAAGAAAACCTAGATTGAAATCAAACCCAAATATTTGAAGATTAAAAGAAGAAATCAATCAGTAGATTTGAAAAGATAAGAAGATATAACATCTCATGTAAGAAATCAATAGGCTACATGGAGAGAGAGAAATTTAGACAAGTTAACATAATCTTCTTTGCAAGATAATGAGGTTGATACATCTAATTATAATAATTTTTATTTTATTTGAGAGACTAGAGTATTAGTATACATCAAATTACTCTACTAATAACCAACTTAGAACTCAAATAAAAACATGTAGGCATTAATATAACTTGTAAAGTTCAATACTATTCACATTGGTAGAATAAATAGGAATACACCAAATAATATAGACATTCAAAATTATGAGTGCTTGATCTTAGTAGAAGAGCTCAATATTAGCTTGTACCCTACATTCCCTACCTTTTCACATTGAAATAATGAACTTGAACATGCTAGAAATTTTCATGATGCTAGTGGAATTGAATAGTTAGAAAGTGATCACCACATATGATACATTGATCAAGAGTTGGATTTATTGGAAACTCTTACGAAAAGCATCAAGAATTATATGAATAGAAAAATAACAAGAAGATTAGTTGTCTTGACAAGCTCTATTGTGGACCCATGTAGCTAATTAAAAAAAAAAATTATGCTTTATATAATCTTGCACAAAATTAGTAGCATAATCCATATTTTAATGACCCTCTATATGTGAAGACTTCATTTAGAAGATGGTCTCAAATATTCCACTAGTAAGGAAACCTATAGGAATAGAGAGATACCACCAATTAGATTTCATTGGAACCCTTATTACCCTAGCACAATTCTAGATGAGATTGGGGAGAAGATACCAAATTTCAAGGTAAAATTTAGTCAGGAAAATATAATTTGAGGCAATTCATGAACATCAATGATGTGTGTGAGAGTGAACATGAAGATATAATGATGAAATTGCTTATGCAATCTTGGAGGAAAGTGTAAAAGAGTAGTATAGCAGTTTTCTCAATAGTGTCATAGACTCATGGAAGTAATTCATGTGAGTATTTAGACTATAGTATGGAGATAAAATTGATCCAAAATTTTACATCCATGAGTTGAATAAAGAAGGGAGTGAATGAAGTGGTGGTATATTTCAATACAATTTTTACTGTGACTAAAAGAAAGGTTCCACCCCAATTAAGAACCAATGAATCAATGTGCATGGTATTTTATTATGACACATTTTCTGCTTAAATATGTTATTTCTTAAGGGATAAGAACCTACAAAATTAGAGGGAGGTTTATACTACCATAGTTACTATTGAAAGAAACGTGTAGGAAATATATAATCACTCAATATATTTATGTAAAGATGTCCCAACTAAATAGAGGTATTCCTAGTAATCCCTTCTCTATTGAAGATAAGTTAGATAAATTGATATATATAATGAAAGACCTATCTTATAGAGTGGAAAGAAATGATAAATAATTTCCCCTTAGTACTTCCATCATAACACATTTCAATGAACCATGAAGGCTACATAATTGACCCTATAACATAGATTGGTCTAATAGGCCATAAGAAATTATAATTTAAGATGATTAAAAAATTAGGGAATTCTAGGAAACTGGATAGAAATACTCTTGATTTATTGAGAAGGGAACATGTGAGTTATTCAAGAGATTATTTTGCGGTGTGATATATGTTATCTATTGCATGATTTAGTAAAGTGTACAATTGCACTTTTAGTGATAAGACATACTTCCCCATAGAGGATGGAGGTCCTAAGTACTATGATGATGAGATGTACCAATTAGATGCATATGAGAATGGGCCCAATGATTATGGACTTAAATATGTATTTAAAAATATTGATGATTTTTTAATATGATTATTAATGTAGCCCAAACTACTATGACTTACCTATACATGATTTTCAACATCTTATGTAACTCATATGGAAATGGTACAAAAGGAATAAAACACCAATTGAAGATATAAAAACACTCATAGATGTTATATTAATGTAGGTGCAAAATATTTAGAAACAAACATGTGAAACTAAGGTATAAATTTCACAGTAGTACCATCAAAATTAATACATCGACCACACAAATTATCAAATTTCAAGAAATAAAATTCTGACAACAACGTTGCAAAGAAATAAATTGAAAATAATAGGGATATCATTTAGGAGCTAGTGAAGTATAAGAGATATGTTCTTAGAAAAAATAAGGTTTCATATTGAAAATAAATCTCAAAGCTCCAAAAGATGGTAATCCTAGAATGATATTAAAATATGCTATATGAAGAATACAATGGGGCTAAAGATGGAATTGCAATGATAGATGAGGATATCACTACTTTTGGTCTAGATATTTCATTTAAGCCTATGGTATAATGTTATAGTACCACAATTTTTCCCTTTACCTAATTGTAATCCCTATAATGTAGCTAATTTTATGAGTCAAGTTATAATTTATATTCCTATAGGTGAACTCCTTAGGATACTCAAATATGGATAGAATTAGTTTTCAATGTTCCTAATGTTATTGCTAGGGATAAATACCTAAGATATGATTGATGTGTACCTAGGAACATCTCTAGTGGATAATTAATTGAATATAGAATTATATTCTAGATACCTATTTACTAATCATTGGGTGGTTGGTTCATAATTGTATGCTAGATTCTAGAGTCTTTACTAATGTAATACCTCTTTATTTTATTGATGGGTTGGAATTATATTTTTTAAATATTATAGTAAATTATTTGTCATGGAATCCTAAGAGTTAAACATCATAGGAATTGTGAAATATGTGGAGGCCTATCTTGCCACATACTAGTTTTTGGGACTAAAATCTATAATGTCATTTTTTTCTTGAGTCCCTTCCATTTTGTGTGTCTTAGTCATATTAGACCCATCACTTATAACCAATTTGAAACATTCTAAATGGGTCCCATAAGTGTGGAAAAATGTATAAATCCTTAAAAGTTCTAAGTTTAAATCATTTCTAGGGTTTTCCTTGATGTTTTGTGTGTTTTTTGGCCTTTCAAGGTTGTCCATACTTGCATTCCCTCCCTACCAATCTTGGAAACCCACTTGTTCCCTTGTAAAATTTGTCTAAGTGTTATATTTTAGTGTTTCATGGATATGTGTTCTTGCTTCCATGGTGGACTTGTCATCCTTGGTTTTCTTTTCTTGAAAGTCCACATTTCACCTCTAAGACCCTCTTCTTGTATTGGAGTATCAAACTTTTCCATACCCCAATACCATTCCTAATAGATAGTATAATTTCTTCTTAATCCCCAAAGCCTGGTAGCCTATAAAAGTCTTAAGTGCTTTGTATTAAGATTGGAATTTCAAACATATTCATCCTTTGTCCCCTTATGGTAGTCATTTTATCATATCTTTGTTCTCCAAAACTTGATCCATTGAACCCAATGAAATTCTATAGAAGTCTTTCAGAGTTAGATTTTCAACCATTCCTTATTCAAACACCCTATTTAATTCAACCCTAAAATTTCAAAATTCAACTAATTTTCTCTATATGACTTATTAGAGTTAGAATTTTAGCTAGCCCTTGTAAATTGGTATCTTTTTAGAGGTATTCTTGACCCCTCAATTCTAACATCCTAAAATCCTTTATCAATATTCATCTATCGACCTTCCCCCTTTCCTCCTCCCTTCTAATACAACTTCTTGATCTTTAGCAGTTCCCCAATGCTTTGATCTTAACATGCAGTATGGCATTCCTCTGGTCCCTAACTATTCAAAACTACCACCATTTTTTGTTGCAAACCCTATCTACCCTCTAGGATGACTTTGAGCTTCATTAATTATCATGTTTTTCCTTGCAACTTCCAAATTAAATCTTATGATGCTAAAAAAATTATTTATGTAGTTTCAATGGATCTAAAGGAGAATGGTGCTTTGACATACCCTAATTAATTGCATTAATTTATATTGTAGAGCCTGATGATTGACACCATTTCTGGGTCACTATTTTAAAATGTGTTTTAGTCGATTTCCTTGTCTTTGCACAAGAATCCATACACCAATAATGTTTAGAGTTATGGTGAATAGAAAAGGGATAATTTTATCACTATTCTAAATGTTCATAAATTTAAAATGGGTAAATTTATATGTAACATTTATCATGGTGATAGTTGAAGCATGGGTGGTCTCCACATAATAAAATCCACTCGCCTTCACCTTTAAAGCTCAATTTCCTATTGTAGCGTCAAAAATTGTCACCCTTGACAATTTCACATTAGGTTTAGCTACCATTATATGCTTGGACCTAATTATAATTAATTCCCAATTCTATAAACATTCTTAGAAAATAAAATATGGGAAATCAAATTTTTCATTTAATATTTTTTTTCCCAACACTTTTGATTCCAAAAAATAGGAATCTAGTCTAGGGAGCATGACACCCTGGACCAACATTTTTGGCTCCAAATTTGAATATTTTTGTGTTGGTGTAATTTATTATTTGATTTTTTTATTTCAATTGTTGACAATTGACATTTGATATTTGATAAATTAAAAGAATTACATATAAATACAAAGTATTTTCAACATTTTAATCCTAGCAATTTTATTTGAGAAAGCGAAGATCCTAAAGATCATTCAAGAGTAGTCAAGAGTAGAATTACCAAGATTATTGCAGCATTTCATCATTCAAGCATCATGTCATATGTTATGTGAGTTTATGTTCATGTTTACATGCATTTTTTTTATCTATACTAACCCTTATAGGTGATCAAATCAAGTTAAGTAAAGCAACAATTGATCCTTGAAGGTGATGAGTGTGACTTTAGTCCATCAAGGAGATCATATCTATGTGGTGATTTGCATAAAGGTTGACAATTAATTACTTATTTATCAATTATTCTCTATCCAACCAAGGATACACTCTCTTTCATCATATTTTTTCATTGTGGACGTAGAAATACCAACAAAGGGTTTGACTTAGGCAAGCTCCTATATGATTTACTTTTTCACTTTATTTAATCTTGGTGGTTATTGGTGGTCAATTATTATTGGTTGATTTTCTACCTCCATACTCTCCTTAGTTCTATAAAAACTCACTACATAGCTTGTATTTTTCATCTTGGAAGCTCTTAATGTAATTTTTTCATCCTGACATTGCTAATCTCTCAAAGTTTTGGTTTCAATTATTTATGTTTTTCCAATTCATGTAACTTTGATTTTATCTTAAGAAGTTCCTTGGTTTATTCAATCTAATTCAAAATTATAACATGGTATCAGAGCTTTTATATTGATAAATATAATCTCCTAAGATTCCTAATTGAGAGATTGAAATTTTCATGTAAAAATCTTGTAAATTCCTATATGCTCTTCTCTTGTGTTTTGGATAATCTTGACAATCAGAAAGGGTTTGAAAATATTTAATAACCTCTTTATATTACATATGTTTTTTGTGATATCTAGGTGATTGCAACATTTAAAGATATATTGGTGGAACTTTGGACTATTACAATGCATCCAGGAGGCTTGAGAAAGTCAAGATTGGATTTTTTTTATTCAAATTGGAGATCATTTGACATAGTTGCAAACAAGGGTTTGAAGCTTAGATCAAGTAAAAAAAAAATTACATGAGCATTTTCAACCCAAATCGACCTTGTCATTGTGCTCAGATGGGCCAAAAACATTTGTTTTCATATAAAAAAAAATCATTTTAGATGAATTTGATTTTTGGAAAATTTTTATTTCGGAAGGATTGTCACTTCAGGCTAAATTCAACCATTTTTAAACAAATCATAACTTTTCACCACAATGTCCATTTTTGGAAAATGAGATATCATCAAAAAGATGGAGATGAGAAATTTCCATCCATGGAGGTATTGTAAAGAATTTTTTCCATTTCCTGTCAAATATTGTAGGTTGAAGTTGTTTGAACTATAAATTTCTTCAAAAATTCATAACTTTCACCCAAGAGCTCCATTTTTTGGAAACAAATAGGCATTGGAAATGTATTGAAGATAAATACACAACTATAAAGCTAATTTTTCTATATTTTTTCTCAAGTTCATTTTATATCAAAATTTATAAGTTTGGTTATTTGAGCGTATTAAGCATTGTATCTTGGAAAAGACTTTATAATCACACTAAACTATAAAGTGAAAACCTTATAATATTTGGGGGGTGTTTTTTTATACTAGTGAAAAGGGTGAGGTGTTCTTGGAATTCTTGTGTTCACTTTATTTATGTACTTTCTTTTGCATTTCTTCACCATGGATTCAACAATAGTTCTTATTCTAGCTACACAACTATTTTGAGTGGAAGCCTAAAATGAAAATTCACTTAAGAATTCTTGGTTTGCATAGAATAAAAATGGGATTAGAAACTAAACCTAATAAAGATGCAGAAAATCCTAAGTGGTTTAACATATGTGATGAAGCACATGGAGCATTGTGTTTGTTTGTATCTCTTGATTTTCTCTTTCTTACTATATCTTTGAATACTCCAAATGAAATATGGAAAAACCTAGAATCTCTTTTTGGAATTCAAGATTCTATGAGAGGTCATATGTTGGAAAATAAACTAATTATTTTAATTCTAAGAAACTTCAACACTATTCAAGACTTCTTCACCAAATTGAAATCACTAAGGCTATAGCTACAAAAATGTGAAATTGATAAGAAATGTGAAAAATTGATTCTAAACATTCTCTCTAAGCTAAGTTTTGAATATTTGGTGTTTTTTTAAATATTTTATGCTACTAAGGATGCATTTGGTTCCAAATTTTCCATGCCATATTTGGATTCTTTTGCCAATTTTATCACACGAGAACAAGATAAGCTAGTCCATATGGGCACTCTTTAGTCTTCTAAGTCGCATATTGCCTTGCCAGCCAACCATGGCATAAATGAAAAATGAGGAAAAAGTGGTAATATCATAAGAAACAAAATAATAGCAAGGAGAAAAAGGATCAGGAATTAGCTACTCCAAAGGTAGCTAATGAGACCTTATCTTCAAAAGGTGACAAGCCTAAGAAAGAGAAGGTCAAATTTTCCTATTTTAAATGACCTGGTCATGATGAGCATAAATGTTTGAAGAAACAAGGAGATCACTTGATGGATATTCTTGATAAGAATAACCTTAATGTTCTTGAATCTGTCAAATAGTTTTTAGATGAGGGGTATCACAAGGCCAAAGACAACAAAAAGGGGAAAGGAAACATCAAGGCTCTTGTAGCATTTACTTCTCCACCATCCACATGGGTTCTTGATTTAGATGGTTCACACCACATGGATTCTTTCAAGGACAATACTACATCTTTAGAGCTACGTATTATGAATTCCATTTTGATACGTTATGACACTCTTGTTGAGGTGTGTGGGAGAGGATCTATTGATATAGGGGAAGGTACATTTTAGGATGTTCTTTGTGTACCCTCATTATCAACTAATATCCTACCAATCTATCAAATCACTCACATAGGTGCAAGAAATCAAGTTGAGTTTACTCATGATTTTGTGGTGATTCATGAGTTGCACAATGATTCTATAGGTGTAGTTGGGAGAGAAGATCATCCTTCTCAAAAAAAAAAAAATCTCACTTTGTTCGTGATCCACTTTCACTAATTTTATTCACTCATTTAAATGGGTGAGTAATTTTTGGCATCAGTAGATTGGCCACTTAAACTATTGCTACTTGTAGTAGCTCAATCAATAATACATAGTTATAGGATTTCCTATAGTTCACTTTTTTGATGGTATTTTTCAAGGATACATTCTTTGCAATCATCCTAAAGAGAATTTAGACAAAGACAATTCTTGGAGAGCCTTAAATCTTTTGGAGTTGGTACACAATGATTTGGCAAGTCCATTTCTATAGCCATATTTCAACAAATCTCGATATTTTTTGGCATTCATTGATGATTTTTCTAGGTACACCATTGTGTACTTTCTCAAAAAAAAAATTGATGTTTTCGATTCATTATTGGAGTACAACAATAAACTAGAAAATATATCAAAGTTTTATATACAAATAATGGGAGGAATATTTCAGCCATAAGTTTGTGTAGGATTGTGCTTCAAAGGGCATTGATTTGCAACATACAATCCCCTAAGTCCTCAACAAAATGGAGTTCCATAATGGAATAATTGTTTTAAAGAGATGGCCAATTGTATGATTCACTCCAAGTATTTAGCACAACCTTTTTGGGTAGAATCCATTAACTGTGCATGTTACATCTAGAACCACATTCCTCACAAAGATGTGAAGGGGGTAACACCTTTTTCAAGCTTGGATTTTTCACAAACCCTTAGTTAAGCACTTTCAAGTGTTTGGATCTAGTGCTTGGGACCACTTTCCAATAGAGAAATGTAAGACTATGGATCCACAGAGAAAGCCTTGCATATTTGTTGGATACCTAGATGATGTCAAAGGCCATAGTCTTCTTTCTTTTTAGACTACGGGAATCAGGTAGCACGACCTCCTATAAATTGTAATGCGCCTAGTAAACTTTTTAACATGACTGGCGGTGTTAGCACGACACGCCATCTGGTACCATGAGGGTGGGGGATACTAGACCTCGTGACCAACCTCCTACAACAAGAAAAATTTAGCCAACCGAGCTAGGGCCCCAACCCCAAAGCCCATAGTCTTCTTCATCTTACAACATGTTGGTTATTTTTTAAGAACCAAACTGATCTCTAGAAATACCTATGGACTGTGCCATTTCCAATTATTAGTACTTCTAAAGGGATTGTCCAATAAACAAATAGATGTTGTAAGACTTCTATTCCTACTCTTTGGGCTCTATGAAACCCAAGAGGGTGATCCAACAATGTATACTCAAACACTTCACACAATTAAAATCAAATACATTTCCAATAATAGATAACTCTCATAAAACCATTCAATAATATGCATCAAATAAGTTGGCAGCTTATTAATCAATGTCATATATATTGTGCATGAGAAGATGGAACTTTAACACAAAATAAAAACAATAGTATCCACTTGAGAGTTTATGATTTAAAATATGAGTAGCTAATGAATCAACACCAAAAATTAACCACAAATACTTTGCATGAACTAGTGCCTTTATCCCAAGCATAGAGTCAATATCATTCTATGTGACCTGATAACAATTTAAACAATAACACCTATATCCTCAAGAAACCTTGAATTACAAAATTTATCTATGAAGTTCATGATTATTACTGGTTACAACCATCCTAGCACCTAGTTCATATAAGTTATTAATCTCACCCAAGAACTTACATCAATTCATTGAATCAATAAGCAAGCATGAAACTAAACATCCACCAAGAAATGATAGAGATAAATGAAAGAAATCTTGGATTACTTTCACTTATAACTTATAGAATGCATACAAGGAGAGATAATAGCCATGAAACCAATATCACTCTATATTGTAAATGATATATTGTTATCAAAATTACATGCATAAATATGAAGTCCAAAAGAAACTTAAGATAGAAACTCTAAAACTTGCTTTGTATTATCTTGAAAATTTCACAGTGTTAACTAAAAAATTTCAACTAACTCCTACTTTTGGCCCCAAATTCCTTCTTATAGAGATGAAGGAGCAAAACAAGCCTCAGGCCAAGAAGCACACATGTCAATATTTCATTAGACCGCTGCAACAATATTTCATTTTTTGTTACACTCGAGTCTTCAAATGGGGAAAATAAACATGAGGAAAAATTGACCTCAACTCATTGTAGAAAACAAGCCCCACCTCAAAAAGACATCATTGGTTTGTTACAACAGCCTCAAGATATTCCCCACGCACCCAAAAAATGCCAACCATGAGAAAACCAAATAGTGAAACTTACAAAGTAAGACAAGGAAAGCAAACAAAAGTCAAAATTCACTTAGATCCACATTAGCATCACTTGCTATACATTTCAAATTGAGAGAATAATATTATACCTGTTTGATCAAAGTCATAATCTATACTATATTCAGGCTATTTATTATTTTTCTCATGTCCATTATTCATCTTATTCATTAATCCCTACACAAATTCATTCTGTGTATTTCTCCAACCAAGTGTTATATTCTTCCTCAGTGAGCCATTTTATATTCAACAAATCATCCACCTTAATACTGTACTGAGAATATTTGGCATCAATTAAAATCCTAGCTTCTTTAAAAAATATATTCATCTTTGTTTCAATTTCCACCATTGTTTAAATATTTGAATTGAGCAAGATGTAATTGGTGACAGTCAAGGTCATCATAGCTATTGCAAGTTTCCCTCCCAAATTTTTCTTTCAAGTTTCAAATGGATGCAATTCACCTTTTGAACTCAATATTTGAGACATACCACATTCCTCCAGTTCTTTGAATATTTTCAACTTACTTTGAAGCTATAAACCTAACTTTCCATGGAAGGTAGTTATCTCATTAATTGAGTCAATGATTTGCAAAATCTTAGGAATATTAGTAGGTTCCTCAGGATCCTCTTGAATTTTGGGCACCATTTCCCTCAAAGCACTCACCCTAGTAATCCAATTATTCCATTCATTCCTGAAAGCCTCTTGTACCTACAGATACTTTGTATTTTCCTCATGAATATTCATATAAGTGGCCCAAACATCATTAGCCTTGTGGACCAACTTGGTCACCCTATGCTTTAGTACATCCTCAAAAATTTCTTTCGCCACCTTGACTATTTCAAGTTTAGCCTTCCTGACATTTTCTTTCTTAGTAGTTAACTTACCATGCAAATCATCAATTCTCAAGGCCAAGGTTTCCCTATTATGTGTAGAAAAATAAAATGAAGAAGAAGAGGATGGTCATGTTATTTTCTTTTGAGTAGCTTGAACAGTGGCTCTCATCTTATTTAGCTCATCCAAGGCTTTATTTTACTCCTTAACTAAAGAATCATATTTTTTTTTAGAAATATGTGCAGTATCCACACTAAGAATTGCAGCATGAGTAGTCAATTCAGCTACCTGGATATGAGTTATATCAGTTACCCTTTTGACTACTAAATAACCAATAACTTATTCAATGGGCCTAGCAACATCATGTTTACCATTATTAGGTGCCATAGACCAAATTGCAAGAGTATGCATTTTTGGACTATATCTAGAACCAAACACTTTATCTTCAAATTGATTTTCAGGTATTAAAGCTTGAGGGTCTCTTCTCACTACACCATATGATATGGCAGCAGTGATAGTACATCCTGGCAATAACATGATTCCACTATCCTTGACAATTTTTCTGGCCTCAGTGGGAGTAATAGTTGCAATTTTAACCCTGATTTTCTCCTCCTCTACTCTCTCAGCTTCCTCCTGATGAGAAGGTTCAACATTAGGTCGAGTTGATTCAAGTCTCCTTTATCTCCTTACTCCACTTTTGAATCATAAACTCCTAAAATTTCTTGGACTGCACAAATTTATCATCAACAAGAAATTCATCACATTTCCTAATCCTGGGATCATCACCAGTTTCTCTATCATATTGCCATTTGACAATTCTATCAAGGGGAACATCTGAACTATGATTTTCTTCAATATGAGGAGGAGGAAATTTCTACTCCACCTCCTCATTCCCTGGCACATGTTCTACCATTTTTTCCTCCTTGACCTCTTGAACATCTACAAGCTGCTCTGGGATATCCATTGCTTGTTGTTGTTGTTGTTGTTCTAGGATAACTTGTGCTTGATCAACAACCTCCTTTACCTTTTCCTTAAACTCACCAGACTGATAATCCCTTAGCATAGTGAAGGCTCTTTCCAAGGGGTTTTCAATTACATTGTATGGACTTGTGTAGAAAGCATTTATTTTCATAATTTTTTCTTCAATGTTCATTATAGTTGTCCATTCCTTCTTTCTAGTCATGACAGCCTCATCACTTATCAAATTTCTTAATACATCATCTTTGTATACGAATTCATGACGTATGATACCTAAGCTTTTTTGTCTTCTTCTTCCAGCCACAAACCCCTCTGGATCAAAAACTCTAATCTCATCTTGATAGGCATTCTGAGATTATTTACCATGATGCCAAACTTTTCATACCCCTTAGGGGTAGTGACTGTGAAATAAGCAAAAGCACATTGGGGATTTACCACAATACCTTTCCTGGGATTTCTAAACATATCATAATCCATGACATCAATTTTCCACATGAGCTCCATAAAATCCAATCTATCTGAGACATACAGGGGTAGACAATGAGGTGCCACTTTAGCTCCATAGGCTCTAATCAAAGTATATTCAAAATGCAGAAACCAATCTACCTAGTTATGTATGGCTTTTGATCTTGGTATATCTTTTGGGTGCATAATACTTCTGATCTCTAGAGAAAGCTTGAATATAGGTGCTACACCCAATGTTTCTAAGATACCATGTCTTACAATATTAGGAAACAAGATATAATTGGAATTGGAGCAATCCTAATCCCAAATGTATGTCCACATTTGTACTAGTAAAACATTATTTTCATTGTCTGTAAGTTTCAGATTTAATTTTCTTTTCCATTCATAATCACCCTCCCATAAGAGCATATGCATTAACAAAGAGTAATGGGGGAAACATAAAGGGAACACCTTTTTTAGATTGACGAATTCCTCATGCATTTGGTCAGCAACAAAGTTGGCATAATCAAAACTAGTGTTATAATTATGACCTTGTATATCCGCCATCATCACCAATAGATCAAGGGCTATCCTTACCTCAAATTCCTGAGCTAATACTTGACTTAAGCAATAATAAGTATTCTTGAAGTAATCTTCAAAGTCTTCACATTCAAAAGGCTCATCATCCTTAGTAGTGAATTTCTCCTTGCTCCTTCTGTGTCGCACGAACAATCTTTCTTTGTATGCACATTTTCTCTTCTCATATTCATCATACAACTCAACATGCCTAAAATTTACAGTATAATTAGGATTTAACCCAAATACATCTATCATCTTTTCCTTTGTTACCTCCAAAATCACATCACCATTTTCACTTTTTATTTTCCTGTCAATAGGGTTAAAGTGCCTATCTAGTTCCATCATTAAGTTCACTTCTACAAACACATTTGGGACTACTAGCTTTCCAAGGTTTAGCCCCCATAGATAACATGCGGGCTTGCTAGAATGCCGCCTATTGAAAGCATACCAGAACAATTTCCATCCACTCTAAGGTTGGGGTTTTTCACCAATTTCACCAACACTATCAATCAACCATTGGTCATGACAACTTGACCTGTGGGTCATTTACCAATTCGTGACCCTCCTTTTATGTCTCCAAAGGCCTCTTGCATAATTTTTTTGTTTCTTTCTTTGCACTTCCAGACCTAGTGGATGTTGTGGGAGTACTTGGTGAAGGGTTGGATACTGCCAGTGGCTTAGGCTTGACCTTAGTTGAAACATTCTAAGTTTTAAGTTGTTTAACCCTCTTCTATTTTGGTTTCATTTCTGGTCTAACACTAGATTCACTGGGCTCTAGATCACTCATGTTTGCAATGCAATAGAACTAGGGTTTATAATTTCTTACAACTAAAAATAAACCCTTCACAATTACGAGAGCACAAAGCACTACTATTCAAAAAAAACTTTCCTCAAAATTTATCCAGTACACTTAATCACTAAATTGAAGCTATCAGTAATGAACAAGTAGACAATTCCCCAAATTTCTTATCAGCTTTCTAAGGTATTCATCTTAATACTTTAGCTATAAGGGGATATCAATTTTGCTTACCCGGGTGAATGCTACGCCACACTTGTTACTGGTAGTTTGTGAAGCTTCCCACACAATTTCTTTAGCTCTTGGTATCCCTTCTGCTTTCCAATGAGTTCAAGTACACAATCAACTAGGTATCTAGTTTATTTTATGGCCAAGAGAGAGGCATGCCACCATTAATGATTGATAGTAAGTTCACATGAGAAAATTGGCAATTAGTCATTCAGGTTTAAATGTTGATCGTTAATCTTTCAGATTTAAAACTATATCAATGGTTATCAATTCATCTCACCACCTTACTTTTTGCTTTATGAAAATTCCTCAAGATTTTGCTGCATTGCCTCTTCATGTAATATTTGTCACTTATCGCTGATATACCTCATCCTTGTCCAGCTCCATCAGCGATGCAAGTATTTTATGCAATGAAATCTTGGCCCTTGGATCTGTGGCCTATCCTTTGATCATGTTCATTTCCGTCAATCTTCGCTAATCCAAATTTACACCTAGGCTCCTATCAGTGATAGGAGATGTAGTGAAGGAATCAGATTTAGACACATACACCTACATGAAAATCAATGGCACAAAAGGCATCGCAGATAAGATGTACTCAGATTAGCTAAAAAAAAATTTAAATAGGGAACTCTATCACTCATTGTTAATAAAAATTAAGGCTTTGGAATGTATTAGAGATAAACAATAGAAATCAAGCCATCGTTAATTGCTAATTATCCTCATATGGTTTGCAAGCAATTAGCGATGAGAGATCATCATAGTGAACTTAGTACTTAAAATAAATATGTGACATGAAATGCAAAGGAAATCCATCTCATCGCTCATCGTTGATTTGAAAATAACATTTCATAACATATCTGTGATATAGGTGACGCAAATAAGATCATAAGGTCGGTGGGCATCACTTATCGCTATTACAATATTAAGGGCTCAAAATCCATTAGCAATAAGTGATCCATCAATGATACAAAGAACATTGTTCATCGTGCATTCAATTTATGAACTCTAGTAGCTATTCGTGATGAGCGATATCAAAGGGATACTACCTCATCACTCGTCACTGATTTAGAACATACACTTCAAAAATAATCAGCGATGAGCAATAAAGACAAAAGGCCAACAAAAATTAATTGAAAACTTTTAGGCACGTGCTCATAAGTTTTTTTAATGGAGGGGACCCTCTAGGATGATATGATAGAAATGACTCAATGAATCCTAGGCCATTATAATGCAAAGGATGTAAAGGCCAAACAAGTCTTTAACCTAACCTTATAAAAATTGTGAGACTCAAACCCAGGCTGGAGGGACTGGTGACCAGATGACAATGAATAACATAAGATGTTTTAAAACAACTGGCAATGGGAAATAGGGATTCAACAAAAAAATAGAAAAATACAAGTGCCCATGGAAGAATGAATCCTAAACCCTCATATATCAGTCCTACATCCAAATGTGACAAGGGTTTGAGATGCAACAAAAAAAATTTGAGGGTTCCATCAAAACACATAAGTTTTTCATTGAGAGGAGTGTTCATTTTGAGGATATTCTTTCTAGTTCTTCTCTCGACACTTCTCCCACTACCATTAGATTAGATTCTTGCATCATGATGATAGTTCTTTAGGGGATCATAATCTTTCCAATCATGATGATGATTCTTAATCCTTCACTTCAGATGATGATAATGTTGATGAGGGTCCACATGATCCACCTTCTGAGGATGATGATTCTCCTCTTATATCTCCTCCTTCTCTAGCCATAGGGCCTCTTTGGGATTGTTAGACAATGTAGTCCATAGGGGATTGGGTAGGGGATCCTTCAAATCACAAGAGAACAAGATCATAGTTTCAAGATACTCCACATGTCTTCCTTGCCACATTTTCCAATCCATAGACCTTTCGAGAAGCTTTTCGTGTCCTTGAGTGGGATGCAATGATGCAAGAATAATTTAATTCCTTAGAGAGGAAAAATACTTAGGATCTTGTCCCACTTCCTAAGGGAATGAAAACTTTTTGATGCAAGTGGGTCAGTTGACAAGAATAAGGCTCATTTGGTTGCTAAAAGATTCTCCCAAGTTCCAGGGATTGACTACTCTGAGACTTTTGCACTAGTTTCTAGAATGAATTCCATATGACTTGCCCTTGCTATCATTGTCGTACATAGATGGTAAGTTCATTAGATGGATGTGAAGAGTGTTTTTTATTCATGGTGATCTTCAAGAGGATATATATATGGAGCAACCACATGGGTTCATTCAATATCCTTCACTTGTGTGTCATCTACAGAAGTATCTTTATGGCCTCAAATAGGCCCCACGAGCTTGGTATGCCAATATGTAATCCTTCCTTTTGAAAGTGGGGTTCACTCAATGGATTTCTAATCCTAATGTCTAAATTTTATAGTGATGCAAAGAAAGAGGGTTCATACCATCAAATTTATATATTCTTGGCACTAATCAAGTACACAACTGAAATTCTTCATTCTTGAGGCAATCTCAATCCATTAACCTTGAGCAACATGGGCCCAACTTACACAAATGGACTCCAATATCTATGAGACTTGGTAAATGATTTCAACATGCTTAGATTCATCCAAAAAAATCATTACAACCATCCAAATATTAGACAACAATTATTTAATTCCAACCATAAACAAACTATGCATACCTTTGTTCAAACATCAAGAAAACCATGTTTCTTTGACCACTCTCCACCAAAATGAAACACACAATCTACCATAACTCATGCAAATGAATAAATGAAACTTTTTATTTTAAAGGGTCTTTAGAACATGTTAAAAAAAACTTTTCACCAATTTTTATCACTTTTTTATGGTGGAATAAAAAGATATGAATTTTTCTTATTTGTTGGTAACCCTAGTTCCTGAACTATGTAGTCTTCACCAAAATTGTCGTAAATCAATCAAAAACCAATGAAAATTGATTAAAAAAAAAAAAAAGTGAAAATGAAACTATATTCACATATATAACATTTCCAATAGGTCTGAGGTCTTTATTTGATCTGTAAAATCCATACCATTCTCTGCAACATCATGAAACTTTTAGAGAAAACAATCCCATAGGGCTGCCAATGGTAAAATTATCATAACTTTATCCAAACTCAATGAAAAAACACCAAACCAATTTAAAATAAAATATATTTCATTACTCTATCAATAAAAATTCAATTTTAGGTCTGTAAAACTTCATACAAAGTTGTACCATGTAAAAGAACAAGGCAAAACATTGGAAATTGCAGAAAAAATCATGTCTTCCTTCATAAATTCTTGTTAAAAACTACATTCCAACCCCCCATTCGACTTTGAGGCCCATTTTTATGCTTTTAAAATCAAGTTATGATCCAACCAACCTAAAAATACCATTTAACAACTTTTAACAAACTTTTAAAAAGTTGTCATTTAACAAGAAGAGTTGTTATGACAACATTTGACAACTCTTGACAATGTTTTAATTTTTCAACTAAATGACACCAAACCTTCATCAATGACTCCAAATGAATTAAAACATATATAAAATGTCTCATTCAACCTTATTACAACATTAAAACACCTAATTTAATGAATTTATACAATATGGCCTCATGGAGGGTTCAATGCAACAGGTGCTCATGCACCATATAGTAGGACGATACTCATACCTTCTTGGTTCTCTATGTTGATGAATTGTTGATCACAGAAAGTCACTTATCCACCATTTAGAAAGTAAAAACCACCCTTTGTGATCAGTTTTTAATGTCAAACTTGGGATTATTGCACTACTTTTGGGGAATTGAGATCACTTAGTCTTCTACAAATATTTTTCTTGCACATCCTAAGTATGCACTTGATATTGTCTAGAGGTTTCACATGGTTGATTGTATGCCTACACTAAATCCATTTCTATTAGGGTTCAAACTTGAGGCTAAGTGTTCTTCACCCTTGGTGGATGGCACTTTGTATCGACATCTTGTTGGTAGTCTCATCTATCTAACTTATATGAGGCCTAACATTTCATATGTTATAGGAATGGTCTCTTGATTCATGTAGGATCTACATGAGTTGCATTGGAAGAAAGCTAAGCAGATTCTTCACTACATCAAGGTAATCACAATTATGGGAGTCACTCTGCAAAAAACATGGATTTTGACATGGTGGTACACACATATTCAAATTGGGTAGGAGATTCTTTGGATCACAAGTCTACTTCAGTGTATTGCTTATCCCTTGGTTTTGATCCAATTTGTTGCTTGATAAAGAATCATTTTTTATTGCTCTTTCATCTATAGAGGTTGAGAATCAAGGAACGATTAATGCTACTACTGAGGCCAACTAGCTTTAGAGCATTCTCACTAAGTTTGGAATTCCCTTTTGAAATCCTATATTCATATTTTGTGACAACTGGAGTGCTATTATAATCTATCATAATCTAGTTCATCATCAACGAACCAAGTACATTGAGATCCACATACACTACATTTGGAAGCTAACTCATTCAAAGATAATTGATCTCAAGTATTATTCAACATCAAATTAGACTCTAGATATCTTCACCAAACCTTTCACTGAGATAAATATACTTCATTGTAATCCTTGCTTGGGGTGCGGTTGGTGTCCTCTTTGGGGGGCTACTTAGGCCTTTTCTTCTCTCTCTATTTTTGGGTAATAATTTTGTTTCTTTGGGGGGAATTTGATATGTACATGGGTACCTAACATGGCCTTATTTGTAGGGACCCATAATCTTTTACATCCTTCTAAGTTGTGCTTAAGGGGGGTGTTAGTGTAGGTTTTTAATTTCTTGGTGGGATATTTAATTTTCCCTTAGTTACAAGTTTTCCCTACACATTTTAAAGCTTGCTTAGGATAATAAAGTGAGTTGATAATTTAATAACTAGGAGATAAAGTGATGATTTGTCCTCCACCTTTTAAGGGTGGAGTATTTACTTTTTTCATCACTATTTAATGTTGGTGGCTATTTGATGGCCAATTCTTATTGGTTTATTTTCCACCTCTATACTCTTCTTAGTTCTATATAAACTCACAAACTTGCTTGTATTTTTATCTTGGAATATCTTAATGCACTTGTATCATCTTGAAATTACATAATCTCTCAAATTTTTGGTTTGCATTATTTATTTTTTCTAGTTTATGTAACTTTGATTTTCTCTTAAAAATTTCCTTGGGTTATTCAATCTATTTTAGATTTCTAACACATTAAATTTCATACCATCTATTCAATATTTGGACAATTTAAACCCTCTTGACATATTCTCACTTTAATGTGAGTCTAAGCATAATTTTATAGTCTCACTAAAGTGGGGGTTAAATGTAGCATAAAAATTTATCACCCTTGACAATTTCACACTAGGTTTTGCTTCCCCCTATGTTCTTGGACCTAATTATGCATTTAATTTCCCAATTTATGAATATTTTTTGAAAATAAAATATGGGAAATGAAATTATGCATTTAATATTTCTCCCCTAACACTTTTGGAACCAAAAAGGATGGATCTAATCTAGGGCGCGAGACACCCTAGACCAAAATTTTAGAATCCAAATTTAAATATGCCAGTCCTAGTAATTTGTTATTTGGATTTTCAATTTCATTTTTTGGCCATTGATATTTTATTTTTTGGGAAATTAGAATAATTACATATAAATGTTAGTCATTCTATCATTTGAAATCCTAATGAGACCTAAAAGCACACTTAGAAATTTTGGAGAATAAATTGAAGATCCTAAAATTAGTCAAGGGAAGCATTAGCAACATTGTCATAACACCTTCATTAATCAAGTTCAAGTTTGCAATATATCAAGAAGAATTAAATGAATTATGTGCAAGGATCTATTATGATCAATCATGTCAAATCATGAAGATATATCAATTTATCCTCTATGTATGCTAATTGCAACAATCTATTATGTTTTATGAACTAACCTTTTTTAGGTCTATAAAGCAATCAAGGCATCCATTAATCAACTTGTGTGTGGAATCTCTTCTTCAAGGGTCTCACATTAAGGTAACATCATTATTTATCGTTTATCATTTTAGTGAATTATTGTTGTTTTAGCCTCTTCCTAGCCTAGGGTATGCCTTCTTGATATCATCAATCATTGTATGTGGAGGTAGAAATATAAAAATAGGGTTTGAGTTAGGCAAGCCCCTATATAGCACAAAATTTTCCATTTTTTTATGTGTGAAGGTCAGATCTGATGGTTTTAGCAAGTGACAATATCATAAACAAAGTGTAAACTTAATCCAAATCTCATAACTTTCAAATATAAAAAGTAGGATTTTAGTCTAGGGCTCATCATGCCTAGACCAATCAATTCAAGCTCAAGTTTTCATCACAAGTTCCTCCATGTGTCTCAGTCTCAAATCTGTTTTTTTTCTATAACTTTATGTTTTCATCTATCTGTCAAATTACATTTTCAAATCTAGGGTTACATGTCAAATAGGCTTGTCAAATCACACATCAAATTATCATCCTCACAAATCAAAAACAACATAAACCCTAGGTTGTTGGCTCTCCCTTTTGTAACAATTCAATTATCAAACCCCTATTTGATTTATATTTGAGTATTGATTCAAGTGAAAAGGAGTTAATCACAATTAACCTAATTGGATCTAGGGTCACTTTTCCTACTCAATAAAGGATAGTTATTTTATTTATTCTAGTGATAGTTTTAGAGGTTGAGAAAGCTAGTTTGGTTTGAATATCAAATTTTTATTGCATTCTTCGAAATGATTTCAATACCTATTTAGGTATACCCCTAGGAACTTTTATGATTAAGGTGTCACCCACCTTGTAAATCCTATTTCATGATTCCAACATTCATAAGGGGTGATGGGTTCCACTAGTAGCAGTAAAGGTGACTTGTGGACATAAATATTTAATATTTGTCCCCACATGTTGACACTTAGAATGAGATAATAAAAGATAAGGAAAGGAAAAATGAGTGACTACTAGTATTTTTCCAAGTGGGGGCTTGGAAAGAGGTAATGGGTATCTCTTGGTGTTCCATCATTTATTGCATTTAATGTAATATTTATCTCCCAAGTTTGGGTTCCCAAGTTGGAGGGACAATATTGCAACCAAAACTAGTATCCTTTCACATTTTTTGAAGGTAATCCAAGGGTTGGGGTCATCTGGAATGAAGTTTAATATTTGAGAGCCTTGTTTGGGGCTTAAGATGTCTTCACAAGTCTATAAATTCAACTCTTTAGATGTAGAAAATATGAGCATCAATTACATGTAGAGTTTTATTGTAGGTATAAGGACAAGTTCAGGAATAAGGAAGTTATTCATAGGTGTATCTAGGTGCTTCCATAGTGGAGGTAAAAAGGAGAATGGTTCAAGTTAATGTATTGTAATCTAATTTAGTTTAAGATAATGCATACTTGGCCTCTCTTAGCTTGGTGGATTTTTTTTTTTGCAAGGGTTCCTCCATGAAAATATTGTGTTTTGTGATACTCTCATGTTGTTGATTTGTACCTCAATTCTACTATCTTATGGTGGTATTATTCTTTATATATGATTTTTTTAATTTCACATAAGGTAGTGTTTATAAGCATATTATGTTGGTTGATTTTTTGCATCATAAAGAAGATAGACCTAATCATGGTTGTAGAGGAGGGGATTTTCTACTCTCAAGGTGGCGAGGTCTCAAGGAGTAAATATCCCTCAACTACCTTAAAATACATAGCTCAAGTGACAAGATAAAATGATGAAGAGTGTTTGTTTATTTTTTATGCAAAATTAAAAGGTGAGAGTTCAAGAAACTGAAAGAGTAGGTCATAGAGGTCTTCTAAAAAAACTAAAGAGCTCTCAGCCAAGGATGACAACATAACATGTGAACATCTATGTGGTGTGCTAGAGTCTCATACAATCAAAAAACTAAGAATGTCTCAGAAAATAGCAAAGTGACTACTAACAGTTTTGATAACTGAAACTATTAAAATGGAAAAAAAATGATAAAGAGTAACATAAATTAAATTAGTTTAAAATAAATGAAAAATAGATGACAAAATGAGAGGAAAGAAATAAAATAGTCATAGAGAACCAAGCGATCAAGTCTCCAAAAAAAAAATATCTTTATTAACTGGACACATAAGACCAAGGAAAAATGTTGGGGTTGTTTAGGAATTTTCCTTAGCCAAATCCCCACTTTGGCATTTCCACCTCCATGGACAACTAGATAGGATAGAGAGAAATAAAATAGGCATGATGGAAGAAGAAATACATATGCTAGAAAGATATGCTAACTAGATTAAAAGACAGTGTGATGAAGAAATCATATTTTCCCTTCCTTAGCAAGATGAGAATGTTGAGAGAGAGAGGCCACAATCTCCAAGACTGAGAGAAATGTATTGATAATTGTTAGCCTAGTTTTTCCTTGTGGCCTAAAAGTATTTAATGGCATGTTCTCAAAGTTGAAAAGGTTTTGAGCCTAAAGTTTTTTCCATACACTTTTTTTTTATTCATATCTTCATGTTGTTGCTCATGAGGAGGTATATCAGGTGTTTTTGTTTTGATTAGTCCTGAAGTTGCAGGATTTCTTCATAAGTTTTTCTTTGATGTTGCAAGATGGTATTATCAAGATCAAAACAAATTTCAAGGAAATGGAAGAGAAATAAAAGGTGTTTCCAACTGGTAATACTTGGAATTGAATCAAGATTTCCTTACCTTACAAATATCATTTCCCATAGGGAAATTCAAGTGAAGGCCCTTGCATTCTTTACCAATGTTTGACTTCTCTAAGGTAGATTTTGGGGCCGAATATTTTAAGCATCCTCCAAGGAGTAGATAACTTCCATGAAGATATGGATATTGTTCTACATGGGTCAACATTTCCAAAGTATAACATCACATAGAGGAGAATATTGCAAAGGAGGGTTCCTATGTTTGCTAGTTTGCTCGTTATGAAGATTTGTACTCTATAATTTAAGGAATTCCTGTAGGAGATTATTTTTGTAGACCTTCATTTTGTAGAGATAGTGATAAGTTTAGTTGAACACTTTTCAACTTCAAGCATGGGAGAAAGGGGCTATGTATACTATTTTTCAAAGTGCTTTACACTACTATTTAAAACATCGATACCATGACTACAAATTTTGGGCAAAGTGCAATAGGTAGGGTTGCTCCTGTTGATTCGAGGTTTTGATGGATTGTTCTTCTGTGAGTCTACCAAAAGTCTATAGAATATCATTCATTGGTAGATATCTTTTTTTGACAATGATGAATGAGGCTTATTCCCATAATATTTACATTCACCTTTCCTCATGATCTAAATGGCTACATAGTTTTCCACTTTCCTTGAGTTGGTCTTATAAGTTATATGTTTGGTGTCTAGAGAAACTCATATTCAACAATGTAGCAGCTAGGAGGGAGGTTGTATGATGTACACCTAGAGTGCACTTACATCATCGTCAAGAAGCTAGTTCTCTTTGTTAAGTGAATTAATAAAATTGACAAACCCTTTAACCCGATTTTGAGATGCAAGCAAGGGAAAATCCTCAATGTGTACAATAGTTAACTCTCTGCAGTATTATAATAAAAATTGTTTGATAGTGAAAGTAATTTGGGTTTTTCTCGAGTAAATAGTCTTAATGGACTATCTGTATTTTGGGGAAGATCTTGCTATAAGAGATGTACTCAAGATGCCTCTTCATGCACACCTAATAGTGTATGGTCCAAAAGGAGTGCAAAGTAAAGTAGTTTCTACTTTTGAAGCTAAAACGTTCTACCATGAAAAACTAGGTGAGGCATTGAAGTCTCTCATGGGAAAGGAAGAGTTTCAAAGGATTGGAAAGGACTTTAAAATGAACCACAAATCTATGTCGTTGTGTGATATGTTGGAAGAAATGGCACAATTGAGACACTGAGAAAGGAACTCAACATAGGAGAATTCCTTGCTAATATTTGATATAAGATGGACTTGGCATATGCTGAGATTACATTGCCTATGTTAATTTAAAATGATAGTTGGTTTATGCAGTGGTAGTATACATTTTCCACTAAAGTACGACTTGGGAGTCATCAAGTGTGAGAAGAGTCATGGTAGTAGAGAATGGATTTGGTGAGAAGAATATAGTGTTGCATGTTGACTTTTGTAAACATTTTCTTGATACCACTAGAGTTCATGAAGAAGAATCATGTTGAGAAAAGGATTGAAGCAATTTTTTTGTGTCAAGCATCAGTAGAGTAAATAGAAATAGTGAAGGGAAAGGATTCTGAGCTAGATTGAATAATAAGTATTGGGCGAGTTGTCAAGGTTGAAGAAGTCCAAAATGTGAGTCACCACGTGGGCTTAGATTTTTTTATGCAGATGGAAAAATTTTAGGGTTTATTTTGCTAATCGTGGCAAGAATACACGTATAACTCTTCCTGCCAAGTGTTTCAAGAAGTGGTGTTAGCTATGTTGCATATCATGAACATGATTATAGAATAAAAGACTGCATAGAGAAGGGAAAATATTTTGCTAAATTTGTGTCTATCATGTGTATATATATGCATTTCAAATTAAAGATAAAGGAAAGAAAATGAGTTGAAAAGATGTAGCTCAAGGAGGATTTCTTGTTTTTTGAAGGCCTAGAGCTTACTGAAGATGAGTGCCTAAAGCTTATAGAAGCAACGAAATCAACTAAAGGGATCTCTTACAACTTGAAGAATGGGGAGATGTTCTTGGTCTTTGGCCTTTCACTCTGGATGATTTTTTCAAGGTTGACTTTTGACATATGAGGTGGAGTTTGAAATCAAGGAAAATTTGTCACAACACAATAAAAATTGGGCCTGATGAGTCATTGGACTTCATGTCTTTTGAATCAAATGAATCCTACTGTCGCGGTCAAGGGGGAATAGTACATGTAGAAAATAAGAAGTTTTACCTAGGGAAACAAAAGAAATAAGAGGCATTAAATCAACATCCCAATCAACTATTGAATTAGGATATTTCACATCAACAAATTCAACCAAATGAGGATATGGAAGGTTTGTATTTTTAGATCAACTATAGAGGATGATGGATCTTTTCTATTTATAGAACAAAGAAAACAACATGAAAAATTATGATGATGCAAAATAGCATGACAATATTACAAGGAAAAGGACAATGTCATAGGTTGGTTTTAGTGCAGATTGTAAATCCTACAAGAGATAGAAAAGTGTTGGTATGAACATCATGATAGAGGCATTTTTAACAAACATGAGAATTTTTAGTATGATGACAGTCAAACATAAGAAAAGAGCATGTGTAGAAGATAATACAAATTGTTTATGATAAAGGATAGTATAGATTGCTCTTAATATAACAGAGGAGAAATGCCATTATGTTAAAGGGAATGTGCAAGAGACTATGGTCCAATATGATAATACATTGGAAATCATGAGTAAGCATGTCATTATAGCATTGACCGAGTAGAAGTCATGACAGTGGCATATTTTTGAGTGAGAACAGAATAGGAGAAAGCATCGAGAGGATCATTTATGACACCTTATTCAATGCTTTCTCAAGAGTCATATTTTTTCAAAACTCATCAAGACGCGTGGCTTATTTTTATACTAGAGCAGTTTGAAGAAATTATGGTCATCAAGAACAATTATAACAGGTGGCAAAACTTTTCAGTTGAAGGAGTCAACTAGCTCATATCCTACGCCTTGAAGGAGAATTTGAAGAGGCTTTAAAGGATTCAAAATAGGGAAGTTACTTTTCCAATGCCAAGTGGAGTTTTGGTGAAGCAAGAATAGTTATTTAGGTCTTTAAGTATGTCCTACCTTTTCTCCAATGTAGGACAGATAAAAGGAAGGTTTATTCTCATTGTAAAGAGAGCTTTTTTTCTCTCTTGGCTACTAATTATAACTTTCTTGAGTTCATTCATGCTGGGATAGAAATTATAACTCTATTTTCAAGCTTACACAGCTATATGTAACACTTTTTGCTCAATAAAATAAGTTATTTTACCTTCTCATTTGATGTTCATTTTGTAAAATCTCTTAAGATAGTTAATGCAGTCTTGTGGTGATATATTTTCCCTTTGATTTCTATCCTTTATCTTTTCCTTTGAGTAGAAAGAGTGATTATTTCTAGGTCATAACTTATGTTAACTAGTTAAGGTTAGAGATTATGTTGTGATAGGATGCATAGCTCCTTCTAAACACTATCTTTAACATACCAAGCCTTGTTTTGAAACATTTTTGCAAAAAAATGTACAAAATACTAAGTTGTGTATGTGTTAGCTTTAGATTGTTGATAATTTTGAATCCAAATAGCAATGTAGACTTTGAGAAAAATCATTTGGTGCATCACCATATTAGAGTTTAGGTTCATTTTTAGGTTAATCCTTACTCTTTTCCTCAGCAAAACAGTTATTTTAGGTGATAGTTCCAAAGGAATCAACCTTCTTTGGAGGTTCATTCCAAGATTTAGGCAACCCACAGACCTAGGAATGCTCCCATGTATCAACAGGTAGCTAAGTTGATAGCTTAGCTTTGGGTGCATACTTTTTTTATAACAGTTTTTGGCATGCCTGGTGGGACTATTTGAATAAAAATAGTTCAAAGAATTCATTTTATTTCTGGTTTTGATATGCAACTAGTAATATTTATACCTTTAAGTGGTTAAAACCTGCATAACTGATGGCTCCGAATTATTTTACTGGTTTCAAGAAGACTAAAGGTGCTAGTATGTTATCAATCTTTTGCAAAAAATAGTCTTGATAATTCTGATTTTTAATCATTTATGTGAATTTCTAGCTATTTTAAATGCAACTTAATGTCTTCTTTCCATGGAGATATCTTTCACCACCCTCCCTTTCATGAAAATTTTTCTCATTTATATCCTAATCAACCATACCAAGCAAAATATTCTACTGGTTTTGTCTCGAATAACCCACCAACAATTGATTACCAACATACATATCATGCTTACCACCCACCCACCCTTGCTCAAACTTCATTTTAGTCTATGTATGCTCAAAATCACCCTCAAGAAAATAACTATATACCAAACTAGCATGCTTATTACCATATTCAATCTCAAAATTTGGATGATTTGGGGATTGGAGACATCAAAAACATATTGTTGGATTGGACTCAGCAATTGGGAGAGATCAAGTGGCAACAATAGTTTGAGTTGCAACAAGAGGAGTTGGCTTACCAGGCTATCCAGCGTCAACAAGAGCTAGAAAAGCAAAAAATACAATATGAGGAGAAGCTTGCATAAGAATATCTTGCAAAAGAGGAGCAAACATAGGCTTTTGTTGGCTCCAATTCAAAGGTTGGAAACCCAATCAACTATTTCTTTTCCAAATCCATTTTTTGAAGAAGAGGTTTTCAAGTTCAAAGTACCAAGCTTCAAGCAAGGTGAGTCTCCTAAGTCTCCTAAATTGAATATTCCAAGTTTTAAAAGGCCTCGTCAATTGAAAGAACCTATACTTGAACAAGAACAACCTATATGTCCTCAAGAGACCAAGCCAATTCCTCAAGTTTCCTTTTCAAGTTAGCCTTCATATCCTTCTACTATCCATATTTTTTTAGGTGGACCTATTTTTTACCAAGATAGTTGGTTTAAAAAGAAATAAAATGTGGTTTTTGGGGAAGAACAAGAGAGGTCTTTTGTTGTTGATGTCATTGCACATGAGGTAGATGAGGGAAAATCAGACTTGAAGCAAGAATTTGGTGAGCATGATCAGTTAGAACAACAAATTGAAGAGCATGATTAGTTGGGACAACAAGGTACAAAGCTTGAAAGAGGTAGTGAAAATAAAAATTTGAATTTCTTATTTGATGAACTTCCTTGTTTTCTTGATGAGGATGAAGAGAGTATGAAAATTTCAATTCCATCACAAGTTTTGGATCAGGTGGAAATTAACAATCAACATGAAGATAGGTTGGTTTGTAAGGAAATAAATGAAGACAACCATGTTTTGCAAGATAGTAAAGTTGACACACACAAATAAGGTTGCTTTGAAATTAAAATCAGTCCTCATATACATAAAAGTAAAGAGATTGAAGAGGATGTCTTTTGGGATGATCTAGAATTATTTTGTGCAAACTTAGATGTCAAGCCAACACTAATGGAAGAGGAAAATCATCATGAACAACAAGAGGAAAAGATAGAAATTTCTATGTTTTTGCAAAATCAATCACAAGAGGTGACCTTCACAAGTCAAAAAATCATGATGAAGCATCCCATAAGTGAGAAACAGCAAGGATACCTCAAGGCTTAATTATCTTTCGAGAGGTTGTCCAATCAGAACATTTAGCTAGAATGGAAGCTACTAAAGAAGAATGCACTCAGCTCACTTATCTACCTAAAATTTGCAGTATGTTTGGTCAACACGACAAGGTAAGTGGATATGTTTTCTTTCTCCAAGAGTTAGTGCAACAACTAGTTAGGCATTTGTCAATTATCTACATCTTTTTGGCTGCATATAAACATGTGAAGGATTGTAATTTGGTGTGAAAAGGAAGATACTTCAATGAACATGTAAATGGTTTTGTTTGAGAAGGTCATATTGCTGGTTAGTGTAGGTTAGGATAGGTTTCTTTCAGGTTAATAAGTGTTTTTACACAATGTAGTTAATTTTGTTTTTTCTCCAAGTGTTGGAGCACTATTTTAGGTGTTTGGTTAGTTGTTCTTGGGGTGTTGTAGCTGGTTTTCAAATCTAATTTTCAATGTGTCTCACACTCTTCTTCACTCCTATGCCCAATCAATTATATAAGGAAATTGGTTCTATAGAGTTTTAGCAAGCAAAACATTTGTAGATGTCACCAAAAGTGATCCTATTTTTGCCTTGTGGCCTAAATAATATTTAATGGAATGTTCTCAAAGTTGAAAATATTTTGAGCCTAAATTTTTGTCCATACACTTGGTTTTGAGTCATATCTTCATGTTGCCACTCATGAGGAGGTATATCGGGTTTTTGTGTTTTGATTAATCATGAAGTTGTAGGATTTCTTCATAAGTTTGTCTTTGATGTTGCTGCAAGATGGTATTATCAAGATCAAAACAAATTGCAAGGAAATTATAGAGAAATAAAAGGTGTTTCCAACTGGTAATACTTGGAACAGAATCAACATTTCCTTATCTTACAAAGACCCTTTTCCATAGGCAGGTTCAAGTGAAGGCCCTTGCATTCTTTACCAATGTTTGACTTGTCTTAGGAAGATTTTGGGGCCAAATAGTTTAAGCATCCTCTGAGGAGTAGATAAATTCCTTGAAGATATGGAGATTGTTCTACATGGGTCAACATTCCCAAATTATAACATCACATAGAGGAGAACATTGCATAGGAGGGTTCATATGTTTGCTAATCTACTCATTATGGAGATTTTTGCTCTATTATTTAAGGACTTCCTGTAGTAGACTACTTTTATAAACCTTCATTTTGCAAAGATAGTGAAAAGTTTTATTTGAAGACTCTTCAGCTTCAAGCATGGGAGAAAGGGACTATGTATAATAGTTTTCAAAGTGCTTAACACTATTGTTTAAAACACTAATACCATGACTGCAAATTTTGGGAAAAGTGCAATAGGTAGGGTTCCTCCTGTTGATTCAAGGTTTTGATGGATTATTCTTATGTGAGCCTACCAAAAGTCTATAGAAAATAATTCACTGGTAGATATGCCTATTTTTTAACAAGGAATGAGGCTTATTCCCATAATATTTACATTCACCTTTCCTCGAGATCTAAATGGTTACATAGTTTTCCTCTTTCCTTGAGTTGGTCTTATAAGTTATATGTTCAGTGTCTAGGGAAACTCATATTCAATAATGCAGCAGCTAGGAGGGAGGTTGTATGATACACCTAGAGTGCACTTACATCATTGACAGGTAGCTAGTTCTCTTTGTTAAGTGAATCAATAAAATTGACAAACCCTTTCACCAAATTTTGAGATGCAAGCAACGGAAAATCATTAGTGTGTACAACAATTAAATCTGTATAGTATTCTGATAAAAATTGTTTGATAGTGAAGGTGATTTTGGTTTTTATTAGGTCACTAGTGTTAATGGACTATCTCTATTTTGGGGAAGATCTTGTTAGAAGAGATGTACTCAATATTGCCTCTTCGCATACACCTAACAATGTGTGGTCCAAAAGGAGTGTAAAGTAAAGTAGTTTCTACTTCTAAAGCTGACAAGTTCTACCATGAAAAACTTGGTGAGGCATTGAAGTCTCTCAAAGGAAAGGGAGAGTTTCAAAGGATTGGAAAGGACTTTAAAATGGAGCACAAATCTATGCCACTATGTTATATGCTAGAAGAAATGGCACAATTGAGACAATGAAAAAGGAACTCAACGTGGGAGCATTCCTGATCAGCAAGAAGCTGAGTTTTGATATAAGATGGAATTAACAGATCCCGAGATTACATTACCTACATTAATTTAAAATGATAGTCGATTTATGTAGTGGCAGTATACATTTTCCATTGGAGTACAGCTTCAGAGTCATCAAGTGTGAAAAGAGTTGTGGCAGTAGAGCATGGATTTGGTGAGAAGAATGCAGTGTTGCATGTTGAATTTTGCAAACATTTTCTTGATACTGCCACAGTTCATGAAGATGCAACATGTTGAGTTAAGGCTTGAAGTAGAGTTGTTTTGTCAAGCATCGGTAGGGTAAATAGAAATAGTGAAGGGAAACGATTCTGAGCTAGATTGAATAATAAGTATTGGGTGAGCTGTCAAGGTTGAAGAGTTCCAAAACGTGAGTCACCACGTGGGCTTAGATTTTTCTGTATAGATGGAAGAATGTTAGAGTTTATTCTGCTAATCGTGGCAAGAATACACGTATAACTCTTCCTTCCAAGTGTCTCAAGAAGTGGCGTTAGTTATGTTGCATATCATAAAAATGATTAAAGAATAAAAAGCCACATAGAGAAGGGAAAAGATTTGCTAAATTTTCATTTGTCATATATATATATATCTATGCATTTCAAATTAAAGATAAAGGAAAGAAAACAAGTTGAAAAGATGTGGCTTGAGGAGTTCGTGTTCTTTCGAAGGTCATGGCATGGGAAAACTCACCAGAGAATCCATGGAATGTATTGAAGATGAGCGGCTGGAGCTTATGGAAGTAGCAACATCAAATAAAGGCCTCTCTTCCAACTTGAAGCATGGGAAGATGTTCTTGGTCTTTGGCCTTTCACTTTGGATAATTTTTTCAAGGTTTCCTTTTGACAGATGAGGTGGAGATTGAAATCAAGGAAAATGTGTCACAACACAATAAAAATTGGGCTTGATAAATCATTAGACTTCATGTATTTTGAATCAAAGTAAGTCTACTATCAAGGTCAAGGGGGAATAGGACATGTAGAAAATAAGAAGTTTTACAAAAGAAATAGGAGGCATAAAATCAACATCCCAATCAATTGTTGAATTAGGAGATTTCGCATCAACAAATTCAACCAAATGAGGATATGGAAGGTTTGGTATTTTTAGATCAACTATAGAGGATGATGGATCTTTTCCATTCATAGAACAGAGAAAAAAACATGAAAAATTATGATGATGCAAAATAACATGGAAATATTGCAAGGAAAAGGAAAGTGCCATAGGTTGGTTTTAGTGCAGATTGTAAATCCTGCAAGAGATAGAAGAAGTGTTGGTATGAACATCATGACAGAGGCATTTTTAAAAAAACATGGGAATTTTCAGTATGATGACAATCAAACATAAGAACAGAGCATGCACATAAGATAATACAAATTTCTTATGATAAAGGATAGTACAAAGTGCTCTTAATATAACAGAGGATAAATGCCATTGTGCTAAAGGGAAAGTGCAAGAGACCTCAGTCCAATATGATAATGCATAGGAAATCATGAGTAAGCATGTCATCATAACATTGACTGATAGTGGCATATTTCTAAGTGATAACAAAACAAGAGAAATCATTGAGAGGATAATTTATGAGACCTTATTCAATGCTTTCTCAAGAGTCATATTTTTGCAAAACTCATCAAGACACATGCCCTATTTTTATGTGGAGCAATTTGAAGAAATTATCGTAATTAAGAATAGTTATAATAGGTGGCAAACTTTTCAATTGAAGGATTCAACCAGCTCATATCCTACACCTTGAAGGATAATTGGAAGAGGCTTTAAAGGAGTCAAAATAGGGAAGTTAGTTTTCCAACATCAAGTGGAGTCTTGGTGAAGCAAGAATAGGTCTTTAGCTCTTTAAGTATGTCCTACCTTTTCTCCAACGTAGGATAGATAAAAGGAAGGTTTATTCTCATTGTAAAGAGAGTTATTTTTCTCTCTTAGTTGTTGATTGTAATTTTATTGAGTTCTTTCATGTTGGGACAACAATTAATAATTCATTTTAAAGATTACACAACTATATGTAACACTTTTTTGTCAATAAAATGTTATTTTACCTTCTCATTTGTTGTTCATTGTGCAAAATCTTTAAGATAGTTGATGTATCTTGTGGTTATAATATATTTTCCCATTGATTTATGTCCTTTCTCTTTCCCTTTGAGTAGAAAGTGTAATTATTTGCAAGTCATAACTTGTGTTAACTAGTTAAGGTTAGAGTTTATGTTGTGATAGCATGCATAAGTCTATCTAAACACTATCTTTAACATACCAAGACTTGCTATGAATCATTTTTGCAACAAAAAAATATAAAATACTTAGTTGTGTATGTGTTAGCTTTAGATTGTTGATCATTTTGAGTCCAAACAGTAGTGTAGACTTTGAGAAAAATCATTTGTTGCATCACCATATTAGAGTGTAGGTTCATTTTAAGGTTAATCCTTACTCTTTTCCTCAGCAAAATAGTTAGTTTAGGTGATATTTCCAAAGGGACTAGCCTTCTTTGGAGGTTCATTCCAAGCTTTAGGCAACCCACAAACTTAGGAATGCTCCCATGTATCAACAGGTGGCTGAGTTGTAGCTTAGCTTTGAGTGCATACTTTGTTGATAGTTCAATAATATCAAACCTTCAATGTAGTATGGATGTGAGAGCAAGAAGATGTAATGGAGATGGTGGAATGAAATGAGGAAGATGATGCGATGAAGAAAGAGTAAGAGAGAATAAAAACTTTTGAATTGTTTCTTGTGTGTCTTTGAGAGAGAGAGAGAGTAAAAGAAGTGTTTTAGGGAGGTTTATGCATGAAAAATTCATCCATGTGCATTTGTGAGCTAGTAGAGGCATTACATTTTCTTGTAGGTGGGAAACATAACATCTCAATAGCTGATGTAGTTGAGAATCTATTTGAGGTGTTTGTGCAACAAACAAACATCTACATGACACATGTTCTTTTGAGATCTAAATCCAATTTAACGACAAGAAATAAATAGGTTAAGGATTAAATTAAAGTTGGATAAAAGGGACATTGCATTGTTGTCTTTAATTTATCTAAAGGTGAGGTTCATGGGATATGAAATTGTATAGGATGTAATTTTTAATAGTACATTTCTCCCCCACTTTAGTGATCATATGCATTCTAGAAGAGGTGAGCTAAAGTAGAGAGAAAAAGAGGTTGAAGAGTATACCAAAGATGAAGAGGATGTAGGTCTTTGATCCTATGTATGCAATTGTAAAGTTGAGATAGGACATGAAGAGGACATGGGTCTTCTATTCTACAAAGCTAACTGTAAATTCACTACAAACATGTTAACTATAGACAAACACATTAAGCATAAAAGAAAAAAATAGACATGATAAATATAATAAGATATAAATATGATGTTGATAAGTATGGATAGCAAGTTGTTTTATGTTATATACCATATGACAATTTGATAGGCCTTTGGTTTCTACAAACTATGTTACATGATAGTCACAGAAAATACAAGTCTAATTAGTTAATCCCCAAGCTAGATAACAACATCATAAGACATTGAAATGATGTTTTTGTGGGATGGATGCTATCATATGCTTTAGGACATAGAGAAAACCCACAAATCCAATTTCATTCAAGGGTAACCCTAAAGATCTCAAAGAAAAAGAGAAAGAAATATTGTAATAGGGTTGTCCTAGGGGATGAATATGATCTAATGATGGGTTTACCACCAAGTTTAGACTTGGAAAATACAATGATATGCAAGATGAAATGAAAAACCCTAGTTGAATGCAAAGTAACTCTAAATGACCTAGAAATATGATTGAAATGTAACATAAAACTATAAAACAAAAAGTGCGCACCTAGGAAATTGGAGATGGTTGAATGGAGGTCTTAATCACTAGAAAATCTACTATCAAGGCTGACTGGGACTCATTCGCCAAGCTAGGGGAATAGTCATGTTTCTGGGAAACTGTGTAGGAACAAGTTTCTGCCAAAAGTGTATCCAAATCTGCAAAATCCTAAAACTGTAATGGAACTGGGACTCATTCACCAGAAGTGGTGAATCAGTCTAGTTGGGCTTTTCTACAACTTTAAAAGTTAATCCTAGTCTTCTCTGTTTGCTAGAATTCTTCTTGATTGGTTTTTGGATTTGAATCTTCGATTTGCAACCTATAGGTCTTCTCCAAGGTTCTCCAAGGCTTGATGACAACTTTGGCCACTTTGAATGATTTTCAACTTTTCTCCAATCTTGCCTCTAAGGAAATATGCAACCTAAACATGCAAATCACACACAAAGAAGAGGTAAAAAAAATTATTGGGTTAGTGAATAGGGGTTTTCCTTGGTCAAACCCCTTGTTGGTAATTAAACCTTGAAATGAAATAAAATATGAATGGAGAATGATGAATGAAAAAATAGCAATATTGAAACTCACCAAACCCTAGTAATAAGGTGCTACAAATACGCTTGAAATGGATGTAATGGATTTGGTCCTTGGCTATTTCTTGATTGATGCTAACCTTGCTTGAAACACTTGCTTGAATCATAAACTCTACATCACAATTGATAGCACAATAACAAACAAGGTATATGAAATCTTTGGCATGATGATTGATGTTTGAAGAATGCTCTAAAATGCTTGATAATATATCCTTGAATTCTCTTATGAATGCTTAATGATATCTTGAATGCTAGGTGTAAAATAACCTTGTATTTATACTCAATTATGTAAGAATTCCCAAAATTACAACACTACAAGCCAACATCAAATCTAGGAGAATAAAATCCCACCAAAAATTTGAATTAAATTTGATTTTGGGCCACATAGGACTCATTCGCCCAAGGTGGCAAATGAGTCCCATTAGGCATAATGTATGGGACCAAAAACCAAAAGTGCTTAGAAATGTGTGAAAACAAGTTCAGGACCCAAAAATCTAGGTGGGACCCATTCGCCCAAGGTGGCGAATGAGTCCCAAATCACTAAATCTAGGTCACACAAGCCAAAAACACCCAAATTATGATTGGTTACTGATTGGTGTCAGGATTATCCTCGAAAAGATGCAATAAATGGGGCTTGTGGATGCAAAATAGGGCCAATTAAAGCACAAGAAAGCCCAATTATTGATGACAAGCCTAGAAAAGTGTGAAAGTGTGTTACAACACTTTACAACACTTCAAATAAGGAAAGACTAATATTAGTTTTCAATTAAAAAGAGGTTCATTAAGCTCTGTTAATTAATAAAACCTTAGAAAAGTGTGAAAGTGTGTTACAACACTTCACAACATTTTAGCAAGGTACCATTTAAATCCATTAGTTCACAAGGGCCCAAGACCTAATGTGAATATGTTAGGCATATTACAACACTAAATCAAGTCCAAGTTAAGGGGACCTTTTTCTGTCATTACATACATCAAGATTTTTAAGACATATTATGACACATTTCTAAAAAAAAGAATAACCTAGTACGATAGCCCCACTTAGAATGATATGTGCTACATAGAGGAGCATAAGTCATTCTAAGGAGAAGAAAGACAAAGAGAGAGATTTTTTTTCTTTACATACATAGAGAGATGTATCCATGGAATGTTAGCATGCGAGAGATAAAACATGGATTCCACAAAATCAAGAAAATAAGAGATAAAGATATTGAAAGCACTAGGGGATCCAAGTATTTGGGATAAGAAATCATAATAAATGTTTATATAGTGTAAATTATATGAACTATCATCTCTCCTTAAATTTATTGGAATGAGAAGAAGAGCATGTGAAGACAATAAAAAAATTGGGTCAACATGGAAGAATCCTAAATTCCCTAATGCTTTGCATCATCCCCAATGTGAAAATAAAATAAATTTACAATAAATAGAAGAATGATAAAACATATGGGACAAGATACAACATATTTTATCTCATGTATCCAAGTACCTACAAGGGTAACAAGGGTCATCTAAGGGAGAGAAGAAATATAAATAAACAAGTATGAGGGAAAAAAAACCACACAAATCTAATATAAAGATAAGAAGAGTTACTACTCTAGTCAAACACCTCTAAAATGTCATCCTACTCCCAATCTAGATCATTTTAAGGGGAGGGAGGACAAGCTTGCAAAGGGAGAACAAAAAAAGTAGTTTCAGATGACTCACCTACAACAAGAGCCAAGGAGGAGGTCTCTTGAACATATTAATCTAGTATCTCCTATGAGGATAACATCATCAATCTAAAAAATCTGGATTATAGATTCAAACTATCCTCCAATGACTTCCACATGCACTTCTCTAAAGTGGAGTGAAGTGATTGAACATGAGGTGGGAAGTCGGGGAGTCATTGTTGACCTCTAGAAGAGGGACAATGACAAATTTTGGGGAAGAAGAAGACCCTTCTATCACAATAATAGAACAAGCCAAACTAGAACGAGGTGGAGAAGATGAAGAATAATTTTTATAACGTCCTTTGAAATGAGGTCATGCTCTAATTGATGTTTAAGAGGAGGATGTGGAACCCTCACATTATACATGGAAGAAAGGGAAGAAGAAGAATGATTTATAGTAGATATGACCTTCATGTGAAGCATATCCATGGACTCATAAAAACAAGGAAATTCAAGCAAAGAAATGACCGAAGGAGGCTCTGAAGAGGGAGCGATGAACACTTGTACTTGCATAGGGTAAGGTTCATCAGGATCCATTGAAGAAGTTGAAAGAAAAAATAAAGTAATAGAAACAAAAACAAGAATGGAAATAAAATTAATAGAATCAAAGACATAAGAAAAAATAAAAATAGAAGGTTCACCTTGGTATTCTACAAGGTATCACATGCCTAAGCCAATGCTTGTCAAGGACTCTTACACTCATGCACAAGTTGGTTCCGACAATTATGAATACAAATAATAAAATACTGAGAAGACTCTAGGTTCTCCTAGTCCACTAGAGTAATCTTTGTAGTTATTATTGACAAAATAACATGCTCCTTAGGGAGAAAAGAAGTGCCACATAAATAGGGACTCAAGTCTTGACTGTGGCCTCCTTTCTTTTCTCTACTTTGGAAGTAGGTGGAGGAATGAGAGGGGGCCTTAGGGATTGATGCATAAGAGAAATACAAGAATAACTAACTCTGTTTGCATGCTTCCCCTTACCATACAAGGTAGGGTGAGGGATCATAGGAAAAATCAGGAGTTAAAAAACCCAAGGCTTAGATTTCACCAACGTGAATGCCTTTCCTTTTCCTATGCTAGGTATATTAGAAGGGACAAAGGACACCACTAGAACTTGTAAAACCTTAGTAGAAGAGGGTCTAATCGTAGGAGTGTGCTTGTTTGTAGCCCTCAAGGAGGATGGCACAAAAGATAAAGCCTATTTTTGTGCACACATAAATGCCTTCATAGAAATAGCATGAGATGGAGGAAAGACAAAATTAGGGGCTAGGACCCCATTATTGTACTTAAAATAATCCCTATAGAAAAAATCTCCATGGGAAAATAAAGGTCCAACCAGAGTAGGCCAAAAATGATCTAACAAAATCCCCCACGTGACACAAGTGGTTTGTACCCAATGTCATGAATAGTATGCATTGTACCATCATGAGGTAAATTCAAACATGTGAGCTACCGATGTGATGAAATTCATAGAAACTAGCAATGAAATTCCTAGTCTTACTTTGAATAGGTTAGATTCGAGAACCACAATAAATAAAACATCAATAGATTTAGGTCCAACCACCTAACCATTAAATAAATAGAATTGATAGGTGGTACAAAAAGGTCATTATGAGTGAAAATCATATCCTTTGACTCCTTTTATTTATCCTTATGCAAATCATTAATAAAGAGAGTCTCCTCCATGATAACATTAACCCTACTGGCATGGTTAACCATAACACTAGTTACGATGTTACTATTGACCTAATGGGGATGTAAATAGGGAAGTGCTCCTTATCAAGAAGGAAGTTGTGTGATGTGAAATTTATTTTAGGAATCTTCTCCATACAACTCACAAGATTAATAAGAGTAAATGAGACCATGTTCACATACTCATAATGACCAGATTAAGAAGATGTAGAAGCAACTATAGTTAAATTAGCAAAATGGGATGGGAATGGATCTATGTAAATGTGTAGCTAGCTATTATCTAATTAGACATATATTTTTTTAATTTTTTCTTCCTATCACCAAGTTGGATGGCACCGCTATCTATGTGGTCCTAGATTACATGTCACAAACACACACAATGTTCAGTGTCATGACCTAGGACTTGATGATACTGAATTTTTTTTGTGCATCATACCAACTTGGGTATGGATTATCATTAGGAAGTGGTTTGATGTCTAGGAGAGTAATTAAACTATCTTTTAACAATTTTTAAACAACACTAGTATAAGATTCATATAATTTTATAAAAATTCTATTACATTACACAATGTTCTTTTTAATAGGAATGTAAACAACATTTTCTATTTCTTTATTCTTTTTAGAATATCCTGGAATAGACATGTCTAATTATCAAGATAATAGGATGAGGAGGAACCCTCATACTATGTCACCTTCTGCTAATAATCTCTAAGTGTAGTTCATAGATGAGAAAAGGATGGATATTTCATTAGAAGAACCTTTTCACTTAATTTCAGCTACAAATTCCCCATGAATACACATTAAACATTAGAATTGGGTAGGGCATAGGGGATATAAGAAAATAAAGATTGATAAAGAGCAATAAAATTAGTCACTTTCTCATGAGCTCCCTACTTATAATGGACAAGATCAATGAACGTGACCTTTGGCTTGATATTAGCTTAGAACTGTTACAAGAACTAGTTGATTAATTTCTCAAAAGTAAAAATAGAGTTGTTAGGAAGGGAGAAAAACCATTCCAATGTAGTGTCCTTAAGGGGCCATGGAAATAGTTTAGGTAGCAACTCATCCTAATAAAGGAAATTGTTGCACATAGTGGTGAATGACAAGACACAAGTCTCACCTCTACCATTTTATTTATTGAATTTTGAAATTCCTAACACTTGGGGGATGGGGACATTCAAAATGTTTAGGGCCAAAGGATTGCAATGGTAATAATGCTACAAAGTAGAATGAGAAATGATGTTGGATAAGCTCACTAATTGTGATTTTATCTAACCCATATTTTGCAATAGGGTGTTTAAAACTAGATTAGATGGAAGAGGAGGTGGATTAGCCATCATAACAAAAGTATGAATTATAGAAACATGAACAATGAAAGTTTGGAGAAGATATTCGCCAATGGTATACCTCAAGGGTGTATGAGAAATTGAAACACCAAGATGGGCAAGGGGCACAAACATAGTGCTAGTAGAAGCACCAAAAAAGAGCAAAGTAGATGTAAGAATAGTGGCAACCATATTTACCAATGCAAAGGGCATCAACACATTCAAATGCATACCTATTTCCCTTTACCAAGTTCTAATAGGTTGAGTTGAAGATGAAGAGCTCTCAAGAACATGAGCTTCCACTATAGTTCAAAGCACACAAAACCTCTACAACCTTATGGTCTAGGATAGCCATGTTTCTTAGATTGGCAATAATAGGGGTAGCTTGTACATACCAAGAATATTTTTTAATAAAGTCATCAAAATACTTCAAATTCTCCTCTAGATATTAGAGTTGCTCAAATAGAATATTTATAGTAATGCACCATGATCTACAAGAGAAGAAGGTCTAGATGGAGTACTAGGATGAGAACTTATTTGAACATCCATAGGAACATCAACAAAAATGAAAGAAGTTGTATAGGCAAATGGTAAGTCCATAGTGAATTGCTCAAAATCAAGAGCCTAATGAGTTGGACTAAATTGACATCTTGAACCCATGTTCGAATGTTGAATGCTTCTTCTTACTACTATCCAAAAGTTGTAGATTGGATCATGAAACTCCTAAGATTATGATAACACTTGGTCCAACAAGACTCCAAATAAGAGAGAAGAATTTTTTGACAAATACTAGAGCAAAGATGCATTCATGTCTAGTTCACCAAAATATTTGGGAGGTGATTTGCTACTCTTAATATTATAGGTACATCAAGGATTAAATATCCCTCAACTATCTCAAAATATATAGATTAGGTGACAAGATGAAGCGATGAAGAGTGTGTTTATAACTTATGCAAAATTAAAAGGTGAGAGTTCCAAAAAATGAAAGAGTAGGCCACATAGATCTTTTGGAAAAAATGACAATCTCTCAGCCAAGGATGAAAACATGGCGCACAAACATTTCTGCAACACATTGAAGTCTCATACAAATCGAAAAATGAGAAAGTCTCAAAGAAAAATAAAAATGACTACTATCAGTATAATAATTGGAACTATTAAAATGTGAGAAATACATCGAGAGTAATAAAAATTAAAGTAATTTAAAATAAATGAAAAACAGATGATAAAACGAGAGGAAATGAAGAAAATGCTCATAGAGAACCAATCAATGAATTCTCTAGCAAAAAAAAAAATCTTAAGTTCCTACGCACATAAGACCAAGGGAAAATATTGGGGTTATTTAGTGATTTGCCTTAGTCAAATCTCACTTTGGTGTCTCCACCTCCACAAATAGCTAGATAGGATAGAGAGAAATAAAATAGACATGATAGAAGAAGAAATAAATATGCTAACTAGATTAAAATACAATACAATGAAGAAATCATAGTTTCCCTCCTTTAGCAAGATGAGAATGTTGAGAGGGAGAGGCTATAATCTCCAGGCTTGAGAAAAACATGTTGATAATATCAAAGCTTCAATGTAGAATGGTTGTGAGGGCAAGAAGATACAATGGAGATGATGGAATGAAGGCGAAGAAGTTATTGTGATGAAGAAAGAGTAAGAGAGAATGAAAAACTTGTGAATTTTTTCTTGTGTCTCTTTGAGAGAAAGAGTAAATGAAGTGTTTTAGAGAGGTTTATTCATACAAGAGTCATCCCAACACATCTATGAGCTAGCAGAGGGATTATGTTCACTGGTAGGTGGGAAATGTAACATTTCAATGACTATTGTAGTCAGGAATCTATTTGAGGAATTTGTGCAATGCATAAACATCTGTGTAATATGTGTTTGTTGAAGACACAAATCACTTGAAAAACATGAAACAAATGGGTTAAGGATTAAATTAAAGTTGGATGAAAGGGACATTGCATTATTATCTTCAATTTATCTAAATGGGAGGCTCATGGGACATGAAATTATATAAGATGTAATTTATGACATTACAATGGCATTTCCATATTAAGGCAACTTAATTTCAAATTTGCATATGAGTTTTATGTTTTTATGTTGTTGTAGTCCAAGCCTTGTATCTCATCCATTGATGTCATATTTGGATAGAGATTAAATTTTCTAACAATTGATACAAGAACTTGGTTATATCTCATCAAGAATACCAGGTCCTGAGTCTAATCTAAGCTTGAAGTGGATAAGATGTAACCCACTCTTGTTGAGTTATCTTAAGATCCTCCATGGTTTTGTTGATGAACTATTTTACCCACATGATGACACCCCTAACCTTGTGAGTATTATTTTTTCTAAGAAGTGGAGCAACAATCTTGAGACCTAACACACCCCATGTTATGTTATCATCCCTTAGTGTATCCAATTAATCTCTACTAATCCATCCTATGTGCCATCATTCCCTTCTATTCAAATTTCACGTCCTATTACCCTCTCTTATTTCACCCTTTATTATACTATCCCATCTTCATCTTGTCCCATTATCTTCTCCTATTTCACCCTATGTTTCCTTTATTTTTTCCTAATACCATCCCATTAACATCTAATAGTCCACCCCTATGTAATGTGATCCCCTCCTAGCCCATTCCACTAATCTCTACTAGTCCATTTGAATTTCCATTATCCCCTTCTATTCTCATTCCATTGTCCCCTTTCTTATTTCACCCTATTAATATATGGAATCCTATTACCCTATTCAATACTTCTTAAAAAATCATTAGTAAACCACTTTCTTATAAAATCAAACAAATCACTGAAGACATTGGTTGAATTAATCAAACTAGCTTCTTAAGAGGGAGATTCATTAATTATTGACTATTTGGTTCTTACTTAGTAAACTATTGAATGGGAACAAAAAACTACCCAAGACATTCTACTTGTTAAACTTGATATTGACAATTTAGCCTATTATTGCATTCACTATCCATCATCCTTAAAATGTTAAAATGGCTTGGCATTGGCCCCAAATTCTATGAGAAAATTAATATGTTATTTTTTGATACTAATGCCAAAGTGGTCATTAATGGAACTTTCTCTCTCCAATTCCCATTGCAAACATAGATTCGCTAAGGTTTCCCTCTTGCTCCATCTTTATTTGTCCTTCTAGTTTCAATGCGCTTAATTATATTTTTCAACATCCATTCTCTAGTAAACTTATCCATGGTATCTCTATTCTAGGAAATATTAAAGCTCTCGACTCTAAATTTTCCAATGATATCATGCTTTTAATCCAAAATTTAGTTGAGGAGATGGCTCACACATTAGACATATTGGAGCTCTTTTATACTATTTTTAGATCTAATGTGATCATTCATGAAACTAAATTTATTATGACCCAACCTAGCCCTTGACCTCCTTAGATCCTAGGTAATTGGCATGAAGTGAAACATGGTTCTACCTCTAGATAACTATGGATTCCCTTTGGCATTGGAGTTTCCCTCAAGGATATGTGGAAATGATTCATGAGAACAATCAAGGAAAAACCCATGAATTAGATTAGTTAATTCTTATCCATGGCTATACGAATATAAATGGAAAAAAAAATCCTTTCATCCATCCATGTGTACATCTCTTCCTAGATTGGCTCCCCTCTAAAACTTTCTACAATTAGTTGACCCTTGGTTGATAGGGAGTTTCCTTTGTACCGATTGGGGCAATAAGAAATGTCTTCCTACAATGCCATAGGCTCATTTCATCCAACCAAAAGATAGAGGTGACTCATTTACCCAAGGCATATGTATTACTACAAAGTAGATAATTAGGGCCTTAGATGGAGAGGACCCTTGAAATCTCTTGGTTTGAAACTCCATCCATTTTTTACTATCAAGCGATATTGGAATTTAGTTAATTGGAAAGATAAACTACTTGCACCATTTTTTAAAACTTATGAGTTTTCTCATTTAAGTTCCATATGGTTAGCTTAGTAGATAAATTTTAGTAGGTTGTCTTAGTATTATCAAACCTTGAGCCATGTCTTGAGCTTTGCTACCCCTTCCATTGGTGGAACCACTTAATCCAACAAGATGAAAAACCTCTTGGTATTTTCAAAAACCTTAAGGGAAATTAATTTTTAATAAATGAAATTCAAGACTTGTGTAACCCTATCAATTTTAGTTGGATGTCTTGGAATCAAATCAAATCCTAATTTAACTCACCCTAATTTGGAAAACATCCTCTTTTAAAAATCCAACAACTAGTGACTCTTGATATTTCTCCTTTGTTGTCCACCCCATGCCATGATAACTTCCTAAAGGACTAGAAATGACCCATAATATAAATTATTTGATCTTTCCCTCTTAAAAAAATATATAAACATCCCCTCCCAACTATCTATTAGCACCCTCACTCAATTCTAAATGGAAGTGCGACCTCAATCAAACAAGGTAAAAAAAATTAAAATTTCAAATATGGAAATCAAAATCTAAACATCAATCTCAATTAACAACATAGAATTTTCTCCACATCAAGATGACAATTGGTGATCATTTCTCAATCTTCTTGAACCTAGTTTTTCCTTTTTAATCCAAAAACAAGTCTATCGAACACGCTTTTTGGTTCTATGCTCATGCTCACCGATTGTGGTGTTCCCTCTTCTCCACCCTCCCAATTCTCTTCCATTAGGCTTGGTCTTGGAAAATTGTGCTTCTTAGGTTGTCCTCTCACCACAATGTCATCACCCAAACTGAGGCAAGTTATTATTTAAAATTTCATCTAGAGGTTTAGATTATTGGTTGTTTTCTCCTATTCCTTTCCCCCTCTGTAAGTTGAAATCTAGATTTTTTTCTCAAATTTATCCCTTCGTATTAGCAAATTGTAGAATATTCCTTGATTAAATCCTTATCATATTGGAATAATACACAACATTCAAGTTCAAATTAAGAAGTTTGAAGAAAAAATATAGAATACCATTCTAAAGGGATTTTGTATTGATGGACCTAGTGCTAGAAGTTCATGTTATGCTACTCATGGATGAATATATTCCTCATCATGAAAAAAAGATTGATGATGTTGGGGTTGTTAATAAATAAAATAATAGAGCTAAAAAGAATGATGAAGATGGTATGTTTGATGAAGAAAATCAACAAAATAATGCTATAGATCGATGCATTGCTACAAAATAGTGGTGTTCTTAGGATCTTGAGGGCTTATTCAGGGGCATATATTTTTAGGTTCACCTTAAGGGGAAAAACATGATACTGTGTGCTAATTCAAAAATTTGGAATATTGCTCCAAATCTATTATGGACTTTTATAAGTTGGTTTGCAACAGATGAACTTTCATGATGATGTAAAGCTTGATTGTTATTTTAGCAAGTTGTCATTGTAGTTCCTCTTTGTTGGTTTGTTTTAGACCTTCTTGCTATTTGTAGCCTCTTTGTTCTTTGTAGCATTTTTCTTATTCCAATAAAAAATTTAAACTTTATAAATCTTATTTTGTTATTTTCTATTTTACAAACAATCTCTTCTACCTCTTTAATTTATTATTTTTAAATTATGATTATATTATAAATTAAAGAACTCAAAACGTAAATGATATATATTTTTGAATCTTTACAACACCTCTAAAACCCACATGGTCAAATAAAATTGAAAGTGGCACAATCATCTCAATGTTTGGCCAAGGCATGTATAATACCACATAAAAAAATCCTTCATTATCCAAAGAGGATATGCATCCTCGTTTTAATCTTGCAAGTCATAAAAAAACAAGTACATTGTGATCATGTGGTATTATATATGTGCAATAATAGAGTTTGTATTCTTTAAGACATATATAATTTAAAACAAATGAATTATATTGTTAACTTTAATCAATATTGGTATCATTTTTTAAATTAAGTCGTTCATCATGGTTTAAATCTTATGGATATGTTCATCTTATTTATAACAATTTAGTTGGAGGATAACTTTTAGTTTAAATGACTTTGACAAATTAATTCAATTTACTCATGACAACTTAACTAAAGTATAACTTTTAGATTAGATGCATACCCTTTATAATATTGCAATACAATATAAAAAGGTAACGATGTTGATATATGCTTCTTTATAATGTTGTAATATAATATATAAAGGCATAGATGTTGATATATTTAGATGTATGTTTCATCACAATATAGTCTACTATATAATGATCGCTAGCTTAGATGTGTGCCCCCTCATAATGTTATATGCTACATGAAAGAAAGTGTACTAATATAGTTAGATTTATGCTTCTTCATAATGATTTAACATGCTATATAAAGACAAAGACATTGACATGTCTAGCCACTCCTACTCATAACACTATAGTTGAAAGACAACTTTTTGTTCAAATGTATTCTCCTTCATAATATTGTAATCTCTTGTATGAACACAAAGATACAAATATATTTAGATGTATATTTCATTATAGTATTGTACCTCACCATGCAAAAACAAATATTTTAATATATTAAAATGCATATTTCTTCATATATAAAAATAAAAATATCAAATATATATAATCTAATTATTTCTATTAAAAAATTTATTTATCCACATAGTATAATTTTAAAAATAAATATTTTTTAAGAAACTTTTTTCACATGACTGATATTGGCGCTGCATGCCTCCATACCACAGAGAAAGGCGGAGATTGGACCTCATAAGCTCTTACCTGCAACAAAATTACCTTTTAAAAAATAATGATTGAGAAAAACTTTAACAGAAAAAATATCATTTTCTGACCAGTTCCGTTCCGTTTTGTCGCCAATAATGTCTCGGACTCTTACTAAGTTTGTCTTCGATTATGTGATTAGACTGGGATTTGGTTGTTGTCCAAATAGCGTAAAAAGTATCGAAATTGTTTTTCCACCAAATAATTCACACCAGACAAAGCCCACTAATTGTGGGGATGTACTTATCTGACTAAATTTGATAAAGCTAGAGTTGCTATGTCAACAAATTTGAAAAGTGGAATGGAAGAGATAAAAAGACCTTTTGCAGAAGACGTGTGAGGGATACACATGGCGTGGCCAATGGATAATCACATTAGCTAATGATGTTTATCTGTTAATAAACAAAAGATTTTCTCCGGCAGACAGAATAGATTAGTATATTTTGAAGCAAGGAAGGAATTGTTCTTTGTAAGGGTTTGAACACCAAGTTTGTGCGGAAAAGGCAGACCTGCACAAGATTTCGAAAGAGATTCTCTGTTCCTTTCGGCGCAAATCAAAGGGAACTGTGTTTATATACTTTTTATCCATGAAGAGGAATGGAAGCATAGTTATTTGCAGAGAGAGGTCCATGGCATCGCTGAGCCAAATAATCAATGAAGATCGTCATCCGGTATGGCTGGTGGACGCCCTAATTCTTTCGGCAGTGGCGTACAGCAAAAATCCTCAGGAGGAACTCGCTATTCTCGACGGCGAGCATGGCCTCCCAAAGACTGCAAAGTACCATTTTTTGGCAGAAGAGGAGCTGCGAAATGAGGGCTTCGGGAGCTGCAAACAGGTTCTTCTGGTCGTGAAAAGCCTAAAGTGTGGTCACATGATAGTCGCGTGCAGAGGCACCACCGGCTTTCTGGACGCTCTTACGGATCTCAATATGATGCAGAGGTCTATGAGCCTGGGCGTAGGAGCTGCGCATGCAGGTCATCTATTTAATTCTCTGCCTTTTTTATTCGTTACTGAGTGTTTTTGCAAGTTAAAGTTTTATTCTGAAGCTTCTTTCGCTTTTTTTTCTGAAAGAATTAAACCAGGATTTCGAACATTCTGATGTTTCTTTCCGTGATTTTTTTTAACGGATTAGTCCGGATTCGAACGCGAGACCTCCTTTAAAATCTCATTAGGTTTTTACCATCTACCATTCTCGATCCACATTTGACCGTCATTGTTAAATTAATTGAAGTTTTTCAATTAATTTACAGTCAGAAAGTTCGATAGACAATTTGTCTCATTATATTTATTTCAATTTTAAATTTTTTTATTTATAATTTGTTTTCTTTTTTAAGATATTTGGTATTTTCTACAGCCTGTTAAATTGTGATATTGCTATCTAGATTCAACCAGGGGTCAATGAGTTTGATTTGTAAAACTATACAATTGAATTCTGATAGCAATATCACTAATTTCAATTTATTATAAACTGTTATGGATTTATATAATTTTATTGAAAAATTAATTTTAATTAGAAAAAAATAAATTAAATAGATATTGGTATTATAATTTTATAAGAAAATATTTATTTAAATTAAAATTGAATTTTGGTAGAACAAGATTAAGAAATATATAATTATATTTATCAGTTGAATATTATATGGTGGATTACATCAAATTTAAAATTTATCTTTTAATTAAGACTATAAAATTATGAGGAAACATAGATATATACCAAAACATGTCTTTTGGTTAAGATTAAGAATAAATGAATATTATAATATTTTATTAGGATTTATGCACGTAACTTTTGATTTCATGAATTGAGGTTGATGCACACCCATCTCTTAAAGCATGAATGGTTCACATAGCACTCATAGTTTGACTTAGAAGTTTATTTTTAAATCTTGATGAAAAATCATAATTTGACACTCAACAAAAAAATACTCTATACTTGTCCAAATAACAAATTATTCTTTGATTAAGTTGCAAATTTAGAATATTTGAACTTTTGTGGATGACATAATCAAGAAGCATACTATCATCATCACCAATAAAATTTTATATAATGAATTATAACAATATAAGAGAACATATATCTAAACCAAAATACTCTTTGACTAAACTATCAATATAAAAAAAAAAATAGATAATATAATTAAAAATATATTTTATTATCTTCACTAATTAAATTATAATATTTTAATTCAAAATAAATAAAAGTAAAACTTAAAATTAAAATATATTTTTATATATTTTTTAACACTTTGATCTACTCAACACTCCTTTTAAATCTACATTACCGTTGAAATTCAAAATGCACAAATTTCAGGTCTATTTAACTAAAAACATTGAAGATGTAAAAGTTTATGCTGAAAAGTTTTTGGGCTCAATCTTGTGATATTGTTATCAAGATTCAACTTGAAGTTTTACGAGTCAAATTCATTGACCCATTTTTCATGAGTAGTGGTTCACAAGAACCCATCTCTCATAGCACTTCACCTCTATGCAATGAGTGAATGGTCCACTTAGCACTCATTGCATAGAGGTGAAGTGCTAAGAGAGATGGGTTCTTGTGAACCACTACTCCTGAAATATTGGTCAATGAGTTTGACTTGTAAAGCTACATGATTGAATCCTAATAACAATATCACAATTTGACACACTATGAAAAATACCTTCTAGAGGAGAGGACATGAAAATTTCAAAAAAATCCCAAATTTTTACAGCAGCTTGTTTGGCAACGCCCTTATTTATAATTAAGGTTTCAAGACCACATCATTAAATATGATGTCACATCAGCATGTTTTTTGTCGAGGTGTCCAAAAAGGTCCAAAAAAAAAGTGAGACAGATACTTGTATTAAATCGTGTTTTATTGGTACACTAACATCACATGATTTGTTGCTTTTACATTGATGAATACATATTATTCAATTATTGGTAGTCATTATCAACACTCACAACTTTAAAGTCATAACTATTGGTTCAATATTTGTTAAAAATATTATACATGAAATCAACAGAGATATATAACAACTATTGGAACATGCTCAACTACTGGTCCTTTCCCCTACTCATCAATTTAACAGTGTTGACAAGATTGAAATGTCACTCATTTTGGCAATCGTTTCCCAATATGTGACAGGTTTTCTGGAGAGAGCAAAAAGTATTCCGTTGCAGTATTTCAGACGGTTGCTAATACGAGGCGAAAACGTGGTGCTAACGGGGCACTCTTTAGGAGGCGCCGTGGCATCGTTGCTAACACTACGATTGCTAGAAATAACGCCACGGTGGTGCCACGAGCAGCTGCAGTGCTACACATTCGGGTGCCCTTTTTTCGCAGATTCAGCCCTGGCAAAGCACATTAACAAACGCTACAAGAAGCACTTCGTTCACATCGTCTCCAGGAAGGACATAATCCCCAAAGTAATGCCGGTGGCGCACACTCTCTACACATTATGGGCAGGCCTGGCGGCGGGCCCACTGGAAGACTTGTTTAATGTAGCGCGGCTAGGGCTTTTCGTAATGCAGGCGTTGCTTAAGGTGTCGAAGCGACGCAACGATACTTTGGGCGCAGCCACGGTGGCCACACAGGCGGCGTCGTGGCTTCCGTGGCTGGCGCGTGGTTTGGTTCACCGCCTACTGGCCTTGGCATTGTCGTTCCGCTCTGGCTCCGGCTACACATTTGCCGGAAAAATGGTTCTGCTGGACGCTGAGAAGAGCATCGAAGAAGAGATGCTCTGTGACACCGACCCTGAGGATGACATAGAAAAGCACTTGTCTTTAAAGCTTACGCACGTTTCCATGGATGGAATGAGGGAACATAGCCTGCTTAGCTATATTGAAAGCGTGTTTTCTGTGTCACAAACTGATGAACCGGAATATGGGTCGCCATTGGAGGTACATAGGACAGTTCTCAATGTGGGCAATGGCAGAGAAAGAGACGAGCAGATTCGGACGCCGAAGCTTAATAAACTGAAAAATGTATTGAAGAAAAGGGAGAAGAGTCCTAAGGCTTTTAAAAGCAAAGTGGCTTGCTTGATCTTTGCACGGCGTATGCAGGAGACGGCGCCCATAAATGTGAAGCGGAGGAAAAACCAGAAGAAGAGATTGGTGGTTGTTGTGGGCGAATGTCTTGGGAAATTAGGAAGATTTGCACAGAGATGGAACACTCTGTTTCTGGCATCTTCTCTTTATTACGTGGTCCGGCATTTTCGCAGATTCCTGCCCTTAAAGTGATAAATACATTTTATGTTCTCTTTCTTGGTGTATACCCTGGCGATGCTCTGCATTTGAAGACCCAGTGTGGGTTCAATTCGAGGTGGACAAAGCGTGTACAAATCTGATTCTTGGTAGATTTTTAATTCTTTTCACATGGGTTCTGGAACTAAACCCATATATGATTTAATTTGTAAGACAGAATTTCTGCAAAGATTTATTCAAGGATGAAATAGAGAAATCTCGATGTTCAGGTTAATATATCTGTTTGATCTTTCCACAATGGGTTAATTTAAAATATAACAATTCACTTCAGGCTTCTCAAAATCTAATGTGGAAATTTCAAATTACTTGTAAATTTTTACAACTATTTATAATTAAGGTTTCAGGGCTACATCATCATCAAATATGATGTCACATCAGCTTGTTTTTTGTTGAGGTGTCCAAAAAAGCCCCCAAAAAGTTTGATTGATAGTTGTGCACAAAGTCATGTTATATTGTTGTGTTGATGTGACATCGCATGATTTGTTGCTTTTTAGATCTAAAGAATACATTTCATTCATTTATGGGTGCTCATCATCAAGACTAATAACTTTAAAGCCACAACTATTGGTACAATATTATTTAAAATTTTGGACATTAAATCAACAAATGATATAACAACTATTGGAACATGCTCAATTATTAGATCTTTTTTTCCTAGTTTATGAATTGATAGTCTTCATATTTTCACCTCCGTGACAAAAATTGCATACTTTCATTTTTCGATAAGAATGTTTTTTATTTAAAAAGTTATATTGTGTAAATGTACAAGGAATTAAAATAAATGTTATATGAAGTATGACAACTAATTTCAGCATAGAGAAGTGTTGCATTAAAGAAATCATTTTTCTTTTTAGAAAGTTCACTTCTCAAAACCAATATAAAAAAAAAATGTAAAAACTTCAATAAATTAAGTTAATGATCATATACCAAACATTGATGTGGCATCTCAAACTATTTAAGATTTTCATGTTTATCCATTGACCCAACACCAATAATAAGTTCGCTTTGGATAGGATGAATTTTACCTTTTGTTTTTACTTTTTTTCTTTTATTTTTTTTTATTTTTGAATGTCAAACATGACACTTATTTGTTAAGTTTTCATCATGATGATTGTCCCAAGGTGTCATATAAATGGTTTTCACTAGATGGTAATTTTTTCTTTACTATTTTCTCTTCTTTTTTAATATTTTTTGAATGACATTGCTCTCAAGTAATTAGTAACAATTTTGGTCCACTTGATGGTGTTGATGTAGATTCTAGTGTCATGATATGCCAATAGAGACTTGCACAAGAAAGTTGTCTTGTAAAGATCATGACACTTGCATATAACTCATGGATGTCATTGTGATCCTTATTGATACTAAAGTTGACTTTATCCAAATATGCATTGTGATAAAGTGTTATAGGAGTCTTTATGATAAAATGTTGCTATTAAAAGATGATGAATTTGTGAGATAGGATTTTTCAAATTTAAGTGAGATGTTGGATTATGATGGGGAATGGTAGACATTAATGGATTATTTGACATTTTTGATGTAGAATTTTGTATTTTCCAAACTTGGGATGACAAATAATGGACTTTGGATTTTGGATTGGGGTTTTTTTGGGACCAACACTTTCATACACTTTGTGTGATGGGATCAATAAGTATTTTAAAGGAGGTGGGCAGTAATAGTGTAGAAAGTAATCTTGCTTATGAAATCTAAAGGCTAAATGTCTATTCTTAGCCATGTGCAATTTTTAGCTAATCACTTTCTTTTTTAAGCTAAACATTTATAGGTTTTGTTCATAGAAAATACAAACCTTCTAGGTATTTGTTAGTTTTTGTAAAACAGTAAGTGGATCTTGCAAAAAAAAATGTCAAAATAGCACAATGCGACTATTTTCATGCAAGATGAAGTTTGAATTTACATCACAATTGCATCTTCTACATGTTGTGAAGAAAAACGTTTTTTGGGTTTTGATTACAGTATGAAATAACTTTGTGACTATATGTTAGTTTCTACATAGCAAGTGAATTTTGTGGAAATTAAATTAGAAGTGTATCAAGCCATTATTGACAAAAAAATAAAATATTGTAATAATTCTTTATCGATAACTTGAAATCAAGTGTTGTTTTCTTCAAAATTTCATGTTTTTTCATTTTTAATCCATGTTGGACCTACTTGCATTGTAAACAACATTATATTATAAAGTGATTAAATCTAGGGGTTTTGAAATATTGAATCAAGGGGGGTGTCTTGTGTTGTGTCTTTGTGCTCGTTTATATTTACTCTCACACTTCATTTATGCTTTTGATTTTGTTGTTCAAGTGATCATGTCTTTCACACTAAATCCCTTACATTTGAGTATTGTTAATAATCCTTATAATAAACAAAATATCAAGTGTGGATATTGTGAGAAGAAAAGGCATCCAACAAAAGATTGTTTTTGCTGATGTAACTTCTTCTCACTCATGGTGTTGCCTTATCTAATCATTCAATTCCAACACATGCAGAAAGACCATATGATCTCACTTAAACATCTTGTGAGACATCCACCTCATTTGGGGATGAAAAATGTATCGCCATGGCTTGTATTGAGATCTCATCTCCCTCATCCCCTCTTGCTACATTTGAATCCAATGTTGATTCATCTATGGTCTCTAGTGATTCTATGCACCAATACATTGACATCGTCTTTTCAAATCTACCATATTGAGATGCATTTCTACCAAAAACATCATTTTTTATTATAGAGTCCCACATTGTAGATTTAGAAGACACTATTGAGGGCATTTGTATTATTTTTGTATTTAAGATTTTTAAAAAAGTTTATAGAAGCTTTAAACTAAAATATATATATAGGAAATATATTATGCTTATATTCCTCATTTCATTAAATACATTAGCATATTTATAGGACTTATATTATACAAAACACCCTATAACAACTCTCTAAATATTGAGTTGTTTTAACAACTCAAACAAACACTCATAATACAAACAAAAAATTATTACAATGACACACTATCAACCTATAGGAATAATATAATATTCCCAACACCTACCATATTACATCATTCTCTAAACGGGGATAAGTGGACTAACAATACTTGATGACCATGTTCAATATTTCATCAAACAATATATGAATAAGGATATGCACATCTACTTAGGATAAACAATAGTGGAACTCCCCTCATTATGAATTAGAACTTTATACAAGGATAGGGACAAATGCATCCACCCATTGAACCAACTATATGAACTAACACTTCTATCTAATGTCATACAAAAAATTTGGATAGGGACAAACACATCCGATCATAATCACCCAACAAATGTGATTGGGGACAAACAAAACTAATCATTATCACTCAAAAAATATGATTGGAGACATAAAAATCCAATCACAGATATAAATTCTTGTTGTCATGTATGTAGCCATTGTTCTAGATGACTAGCGCTTCGATAAAAACTGATATAAGATTATTTTTGTTGCCACTTGGAAATTAATCTTCATTTTAGTCATTTTGGCACAAGTTGTGTTGTCACTAAAATAATTTTGCAACCTCGTCGCTAGTGAATGATGAGAGGTGATTGAATGTCCTCCAATTGCCTCAAACTTCCAATTGTTTTTCTTACAAAATTTAGCTTTGAAGCTCAAGTTTAGAATGCCCCCTTAAGATGGACATCATGTACAAGTGATAGTGCGTCCATTTACAATTGAGGCATTTTTTTTTAAAATAATCTTTGGCATTTTTTAATATTTTGACATGATAATTAACTACTCATGAAAATGAACCCTATTCAAAATAACACAACTTGACTTTTAGATTATGAAAAATATCTCCTTATGAATGGTATCTACCCTCCTTAATCAAAATAAGGTCAAAGGTGGACAAGGCTCCACCGATAATGCACCTTGACTATAAGACTTTTAACGCATTAACATTATTGAAATATCACTAGTTGTAAACAATTAATTTAATAAAACCAAATAGGTAACAAACCCAAAAGCAATACCAAGAATATTACAATACAATGGAGAAGCATCTGCTTGAGTGATTGAAGCCACCCAATGGATTTAAAAAAATTTGCAAGGATCCTAGAGGAAATCAAACTAATCTTGAGGATGCCTAGTCATGTTTTAGGGTTGTTTTATTGTTGACAATTGTTTCTATGTAATACTATATGAAATGGTTTATTATTCTTAAACATTGAATTATAACCATAGAACACTACTCCTAAAATATCAATGGATGACATAAAACTAAAATCTACTCTATAAATCTTACTCAAATATTCTTAAACATGAGAAACTAGGAAAATCCACCCTTTTGTTCTTAATTTGATACAACTTTCCAAATTATGCTCAAACTCTTGTGCTCTTCTAGAGATCAAACTACATCATTGGAGTGAACAAGAAGTGAAAGAGCATTTTACAAAATCTAATAAAAAACTATATGAAATCCCAATTGCTTCGTATCCCACAATTCAATACTAGTAGATTAGATGTAAACATATTAAACAATTTAGAAATTGATTGTTTATCTCGACATTTGGAGATCCTCAACCCATATGTTTTATTTCAACTCACTTTAATACCATATTGAGACTTTTGGTAGAGTTAATAGAAGTTAAATTGAAAGTTTTATATAGGAAAGTTATGTTATGCTTCTATTCCTCACTTCTTTCAATACATTTACATATTTATAGGACTTGTATATCCTATATTATAGGAAACCTCTTATAAAAAATATTTAAAATTTGAGATGTTAACAACTAAAACAAACACTCATAATATAAACAAATAATTATTACGACACACTAACAACCTACAAGAATGATGTAGTATTCCCAACAATTTATTGACGATCACATCAATGATGTTTTCATTCCATATACATCTTTGGATCTTTCTCTTCCCTTGCCTACATAAGCTTTCATAGTGATAGATTCTACAAATTTTGATGAGTTCACATATCCAACTTAGTCATCATCCATAGCAGTATCAAATTATTTTCCATTCAATTGTCACCATATATCCATGTTTCTTGTACTTGAATCTTATATGATACCTGATTCATCATATCAACATGTGTCATAATTTAGCATTGATTTGCACCATTAATTTAGACATCATCATGGGCATCATCATTATCTTTGGATCATGTGTAGAATTTAGAGACATTCATTCTTCTTCCTACATATTCCTATCTAGAATGGGAAGATCACTTGCACCTATAAGCAATTTTCTTGCTTCCACAATGGAGAAATGCTATTCAACATTCAAGGATCACATTTTTTATTCTTCTTCAAGAATCACTTAGCATCGAGTAAGTGCATGGAAATGGTATACAAAAGGGGGTCAAAAGTGACCACTTTTTTCTCAAATCAACTAAACTTGAACTTGGATGAGTAATTTGGGATGTATGCACTCAAAATTTGATATATGACAAGAAAAAAATTGTAGTACTCTAAATCTAGTTTTTAAACTACTAGAGTTTTGAAAAAATTAGTTAAGATTAAGAAGGTGAAATTTTGTGTGCACACAAAAGCGTTCTTATTTTTCTCATTAAAACATAACATAGTGTTTGGTGTGCACCCCCTTTTTTTTTTGCATTAGTATTTTCAAAAAATCAATGGGGAGAAATATAGTTAAGAGTCAGTACTAGAAGTTGTTTATTTTTTGTGATTTTTCAAAGTGGGTGCATCTTGAAAAATGTGTCATTAAGCGTGCATGTCATATAACTTTCACAAAAATAATAAAAAATATATATTTTTTAATGTATAAAGAATGAACTATAGAAAATTCCTTTTTTTTTTCAAAATTCGATAAATAGATCAAAATTCATATAGAAAAATCAATACATATGTATTCAAGGAAAACATAAAAATTAGTTAGAATAATGTGTGCTACTAACTTAAACTATGTATGATTTTTGTTCGACGTTTTGGATCACACCTAGTGATCCATCATCAAGAAGAGGAGAATGTGAGATTGGATTGCAAAAGTATCCTTAAAAGGAGACATTTCAAATTAAAAATAATATATGGTTAAAAATATTAGAATTTGTGCAATATTTTGGTGGGAATTTTTAAAAAAATTATTATATAATGTGTAAACCTAATGACATGGGCAAGTCAAAAAACACCATTTAAAGTTAAATACACATGAAATGAGGGAAACTTAACGGTTTACACCTTTAGGTTCATTTTGCAAACCAATTACCAAGCAAAAATTGGTAGGAAAAAAATGTTTACAAACACAATCGCATTATGTAACATGCTCACCTTACATAACATGAGCATGTTACATAAAACGAGAATGTCTTGTAAAGTTATTCTCTTCCTCTCCCTATCTCTCCCACTCTCTATCTTAATTTCTCTCCATCTATCTTTACCTAAAACTCTCTCTCCCCCTCTATTTCTATCATCATCCTCTCCATCTCTATAGCTATACCTCTCTCTACCTCTCCCTCTATATCTCTCTATAATACCCCTCAAATAGGGATAGAGGAAAAGCAACAATATTCCCAAAAATATACAACAAAATTTTTAAAATTTTATTTGCAAAAAAACTTAGATTTAGACTCAGATTATTGATCTTTTTTTTTCTATTTTTTTTAAAAAATTTTGAATATAGAAAAGACAAAAAAAAACTTCAAATCTGCTCAAAATTTACATAAATGGCTTACATTGATTTTTCCATAATTTTCTAAATGAATATAATTAGCAATATGCATATTTAGGCACAAATACCTCATAAATATCTTTAAACCCTAGTTGTCATTGTCAAAACCGTAGTAAACTAGCACTAGGTCTATCCCACTTGTCCTTTCTAATATTAGATTTAGTGATGCTCAGAACATGAAGACACATTTGTAGATAATCCAAATCTAATCCTGATATTTTGAATCTCACCTACCAAAATGGTCTCCAAACCTAATAACAAAGTGCAACTCTAAAAATGATGTGCTAAGGAATCACAGACCAAATGCCTTCCATCAACATACACCCTTCTGACTAGGGGAGCCTGTACGTCTCTCTAAAACCAAGGATACTCAAGGGTTTTCAAACCTTAAGCCAAAGATTGTAGCAACAATAGAGAAAATATTAAGAGCATAATGAGCTCCAAAAGAACCCTAAAATGCTATATAATGACTCCCTAAAGAAGGACTTAACCTCAACCATTGATCCATTACCAAATCAATTCAATGCTCCAAATAAAATCCCTAAAAAATGAGCCAATAGGCTCCTTGAAATCCCACGCTCCCTTGACATTTTTGGCACATGTTTAATAAAATCACTTAATGTACATGTCCCTTAAGTCATTAAATTTAAAAAGGGGAAAAAAAATTCCTTAGGGTAGGAATCACTTAAGTTGCATAAAAAGACATGCCCACAACTTAAAATAGAATAGGGTACAAGCCAAAGACTCAACACTTACTCAGCAATGCTCTGCATCCTCTTCCTCTTGGGTAATCCAAAGAAACGACAAGCCATGCATCATTAAACTACATGGCTCGAGTTGGAGACATCATACTCCCATGTATCTTCCTTTCTATTTCTCCCTTTCCCTTCCTCTCTATTTCTTAATCTCACTCTGTCTCTCTATCTCTTTCTCTATAGTTCTCCCTCTCCCTCCCTCTCTATATATCCCTCTTGATGTATTTGTCTATATCTTTCCTCTTTCTTTATCTCTTATATATATATCTTCATTGTATATATGTCTCTCCCTCTCCCTTTCTCTATTTTTATATATCTCTCTCTATCTTTTTATATCTCTATCCAACTATTTCTTTGTCTCTCCCTCTCATTCTCTCTCTATCCCTACCCCTCTACCTTCCCATCCCCATCCACCTCCCCTTATATCTCTTTCTATCTCTCACCATTTCTTTATATTTTTCACCCTCTCACTCTTTACCTCTCTATCTCTCTCACCATTTCTTTATGTTTTTCTCCCCCTCGCTCTTTACCTCTCTCTCTCTCTCTATCTCTCTCTCTCTCCCTCTCTCTCTCTCTCCCTCTATTTATATTTCTCTATCCCACCCTCTCCTTCTCTCCCTCTCCCCATCATTCTTTCCCTCTCCCTCTCTCTCTTACCTATTCTCAATGTTTCTCTCACTCTCCCTCTCACACCACTTTGTCTCTCCCTCTCTTGGTTACTCTCCCTATACCTACTATACATCCATTAAACTTAAGTTGTGCCATCCCTCCCATGACCATTCCTTTATATATTCCTATGCACATACCTCATTATATTTCTTCCTACATTCCTATTTTCCAACCCATTACATCTTCCACCTCTTGTACCAATCATAATCATATAGGTACAATCATCCTAGTAGCCCCTAACCTTCTCTTACAATTATTCTTTCCTCTATCTTATATTTTTAATGATGCAAAAGACAGATCAAGTTGAGAAAATAGAAGACAAAATGCATAATGGACATGAAAATGATGAATTTAAGGATGTTGTGCATACAACATTAGCATTTGAGATTGTTACACATCTAATATCTACGGGTTTTGAGGAATTTTACTTTGGGGTGTATGGTGCAAACATAACCCTAATACACACTTAAGATGCTTTAGTGCATCATGTGTTGATTTTTTGTATGAGGATCTAGATTGTTGGCCAAGCTATCTTCAAGGAATTTAAGATATCGTGCTATTGAATGGTTTTGATTATTACCTTATGGATATATAATTACATTTCATATGACTTGACAAAGGTATTATTGAAGTAATTCAAAGTTAACATGGGCCTTATGATTACTATTTTATATTTATTTGGGTGTGCTCAAGGACCAAGTGAGCATATCAATAATTGTGTCATAATATTTCAATCCTTGCATTCTAAGTTATATCATCCCTTACATGATCTTAAGTTACAAAATCATTTTATCAAAGGATTTATTTAACCAATTGTTCATAGTAACCATGATGAATGAATAGGTCGGAGAGGAAAATAGATCACCCCTATTCATTACATCATGATTCCTAGGATACCAAATGTAATGAAATTTAAATATTTTCCTACATGTTAACTATTTAATACAAAATTATTCCACATTAAATTTATGAGAAAAAATCTATAGTGGTATAATTGATTTGTAAAAATTAGTAGTATTCTATAATAAACCACACATATTTAAAATGAAATATAGAACAAGAATACAAGAGAGAGAGAGAGAGAGAGAGAGAGAGAGAGAGAGAGATAAAGGTTTACATATCATACAAAAAAATTCTAAGAAAAATATAGCCTCCAAAGAATCAAAACCAATGTATTTCTAAAAATAAAAATAGTAAGACGATAATATCAATTTGAACCTTAAGTGGAAATCAACATTCTTAACCAAGAATAAACCATGTAAGATACAATATTCATTTGTAAGATAATGTCTCGATCAATGTTCCTCAAGATCTCCTTAACAAGTAATACAAGCCAAGCTCCAAGTTTTACTTATGATGAGAAAGCACAAGATGATCAAGTCATGAATAGATCCATTTGAAACCTTATAATATAGGGTATATATCAACAAGAAAGAGGAAACTCATTAAACAATTCTTCACTTTCTTTCCCACCATTATTTAATGCACCTATTAGCACTCTTAACAACTCCCTAATTCTAAATTGTAAGTAATAATTCTAAGACCGAGGATGTCAAATTAGGAATTAAGGATAGGAATTATGATTAGGAAATGGATAGTCAAGGACCAACCCTTAAATCAAGGTTAGCCTTCTTCTCTTCTAGACATACTAAGCTTGGGAGGGTAATAATAGAGGTTTACGTATGGTAGTATAGAGTAATCAAACAATATCAGTTAACCCCGAGGCTAAGCTCACCTATGTAAATACGCACTTGATGTATGCCATGCAACTTCATTACACAAGCCTATCATTTCAAGGTTTAAAACCTATTTTATGTTTAATAAAAACGTCATACATGTAATTGATAAATAGGTTGGTCATAACCCCATTGGCATAAATTTTGGTAAATTACTTCATGAATGACATTTAGAATAAACAAACATATCTATGAACCCATTTATATTTACTTTAAAAAGGGTTCTCCTATAAGGTTATGATAGTCAAGTATGTCTTGTTATATACATGGATAAGACAAGTAAAACATAATGAAAGTGATTAAAACATAATATGCAATATTTAGGAGTGGTGTGATGGAAATGAATCTATAAGAACATTAGTTTCTACATCAATTAGGTTTCAAAGTCTAATATTTAATCTTATAAGAAAAATAAACTAGTAAACCTTAAGTCTATTTTGTGGATGTAATTCAATGAAAATATCAATAACTAATGTGGATGCTAAAATCCACAAAATGTGGTTAGAAATCTAACAATAAAACCTGCAGAATCGTTAGTATTTCAACAAAAAATCAAAATATTTAACATCCTTATGAAATAATACATCATGTTCAAAATGAAAATAAATGACAAAAGATCTAAAGCAAAAGCATAAGAAAACATGATGCAAACTATCTCATATTGGATTGGTGTCACATGTGCTAGTGACCCTTTCCCAATCCTTGATTAATAGCTAAAATGATGAAATTGCTATAGATGATGGAGATGATGGAGTGAAATGGACAAGATCAAATCTCAAATGAAGAGAGTGACCTTGCAAGATTGTGGAGAGATGGTGAAGGGTTTGATAAGAGATGAAGCCTTTATTTTATAGATTTTCAAAATGCTAAGTGTTGAAGAGAGACCAATGTGAGACTAAGATTGGACCAATGTTAGCTGACACTTTGTCAAGTGGCATTGGTTGATGTATGTGCAAGATTTGGGAAGAGTGCCCATGAGAGTGGTGCAAAAATTTGAACTAAATTTGCAATGAATGTTGAGTTTGACCTTCAAGGATGTAAGAGACATGTAAGGCCTCATAAATGCTATGTTGGGTGTACATGTCCACTTGGGGGGAGATTCAAACTTGGAGAATATTCTCCCTTTATGCCAAGTTGAAAATAAAGATTTTGATAAATCAATTAAATGTAATTTCAGGTGCAAATGGCCAAATCTAGAGAATGCAAGTGGGATGAGATTATCCTTTAATCATGATTAATTAGCTAGGATGATGATTAAGCTGATTTGACCACTTTGACTTGATTTAGGGATTTAAATCAAATCAAAGGGAGATGAATGATGCTCTGAGATTTAATTAAATAAATGATTGATTTATTTAATCAAAGAGATGATGATAGGATCAAGTTTGATTTATTTGATTTCAGTTGATGAATTTACCCTAATGAATGGATGAGTGTGATTTTGATCAAATAAATAATGCTAATTTTGGCGCTGGGCTCTACAACTAACACACCTACACTTCCTCACATAAGACCCATTATATGCAAAAAAATATAATGCACTCTATATATATAAAAAAATTCTAAAGAAAATAAATATTTTAAGGATCTATCTAGGATACTACATATATTCCACATATTTTTATAAATATTTGTCTTAATAATCTCCAAGAATAGATTAAAAGCTTTGTCCAATGTATAATGATTAAAAGTAATACCATATTAGAGAGGGTGATATCAGGAACTAAATCTAATCCATTGAAGCATACACCCAACCATTGGAGAAACTAAATTTAACATGTATAAATTATATGGTTTTTAGATTTTGTTAAAGTCTACAAATTCTAAATGCCTATGAAACTCTATATTTGATCAAATAAAACACACCTTTTCAGCTCTTTGACAAGGAAGAAAAACCAAAAAATAATCCTTACACATCCCAATGTAAACCAACACCATTTTCCTCCAATTCGATGGTGATCAAATTTGTTAGCCCTTAATAACCCCTACAAGGTCTTCATACAATCTTCAGGTGCCATGGGTGTCAAAATTGGAAAATTACCACAAACCTATATTCAATTTGGGGAAGATAAGTCCACCAACTCATTGAGGTGGGCAAGATCTCCTTCCACTTCCGGCTCTCTTTAAGGCTTATCTCAAGGGTGTTTCTCTTTAAAATTCCAAATTGATGATTTAAAACACTTACATAATACCTTACAAATAAACTATAATTCCACTCATATTAGCGGTATCCCACTATCGTGTTAGAATATAACCTACCATATTTCTAACAAATAACCCATACCAATGTCTAAGAATGAATTTATGATACACCCCTTGTACTAATGTGTCTATTCAAACATAACAAGAAAACACTTAAAGTAAAAATTTAAAGGTTTTTTGAGTTGATGTGTTTGGAGTGTATTTAGGATAATAGGAGAGAAAGCCAATTATAGAATGGTACCTTTATCCATTGGGCAACATAATCTCTAGATTTAACCATATATGCAATAACTAAAACAAGGAAATGACTTAATCAAGTCATCACAAAAGACTATACCTTTTAAAATGCATAGGCAAGATAGGCTCTACACATACACTTAGAAAGATAATAGATGGTTGCAGAATATTAAGAGAGTCTACTTAGTAATCCTCAAGCATTCCCATACATTTCCTTTATTAAATTGAAAAGATAATATGCAAAAGTTTAGCACAAATTTTACGAACTTTTGGCTAAAAAACAAATCAATTCTACATTTGGAAATGCATACCATACATTAGGAGACACCGTGCTAAGGTTTATTATGCCTTTAATCACACAATCTTCAATGTTTGCAAATGTTATTACAAGATTGGGATAAAACCCAAATCATTACAATACACAAAAACGACATACCCAAACTAGATATTAGTAAAACCCAGGGCTCTAAGAATAATTTCTTTGTCACTCTATAACCTGGCTTTCTAGAACAAGGCTTGAAAATAACCTAACCCTTAGAATGAGTACAAAAGTGAAATTTATACCTTTGTAAGATGGGGGAGGGAAGGTCCCAAGGAGAGGGCATGAAACCTCAGGAAAATTTCTTGTATATGTAGACATGTAGGACATCCTAAATTCTGAGAAGAAATATCCCATAGGTCTCATCACTCCATGCCATGTCTCCACATTAAATGAGCACACAAAAGTGAAACAAAAACCCCCATGAAATCAACAAAAAACCATGGCCAATATTGGATCTCTAACAGAAAGGAGGCCTGAGAATCATAAAAAAGTAGCATGGATGTCATTTTATCCACTTGGAGCTGCTGAAAATGCAATTAACATCATCCCTATAGCCCCAAGAATCAAATCTAGCAGTTGAGAAAGTTGTCGCAACATTAATGGTGAAAAACATAAAAAAAAAATGAGTGTCCAAAAGTTCGGGATTGGTTCAAACCTCTATAGGATCCAAGAAAGAAAAAAACTAGGGAAGGAGCAGAAATAGAAATCAAATTCAAACTATCATGTTAGGAAGCTCCAAAGAAAGTCCAAAATCTCAATGCTGGAAGAAAAAAAAGTTAGGTTTGGGAAATTGAAATGGATTTGGACTTTTGGACCCTTGGGTCAAAAGTCCAATCGAGTCCTAAAACCTCAACAAGGAAAAATTAGGAAGAGAAAGAAGTCGGGAGCGGAAGTCTTAAATGAATTTAGACCATTCAAACCCTTTGGGTTGAAAGTCTCATCGGGACTCGAAGTCCTGATCAGATATGAGAACAAAAGGGAAGAGGAAAATTGATCGTGATGGGAATCAATTGATTCTAGGACCTTCAATCCTTTGGTTTGAAATCTTTGTTGGGGATTAGAAGTCTCGAGAAGATCGTAGAGAAGTCACAATGGGGATCGAGAATCTTGATCAAATTTGGACTTGTCAAACTTAGGTCCTAAAGTTCTCAAGACCAAGTCTTAATAGGTAAAAATAAAAAACATAGATGTTTTCAATTTCAAACATACCATGGTAGTATTTCACACTTCTATGGGTCATGGGGCCCACCAAAAAAAGAGCTAAATAGTGAAAGGTACTATGTGGCACATTTTCGAAGCCTATAGAAATACAAAAGGACCCAAAAAGGGGAAAACATGCAAAACCGATGCTCCTAACATCGCTTTTCATGTTTCTATATTTAAAAGGGAATCCACGTAAAAACCCACTGGCTCAGAGAAAGAATGCCAAATGGCATCATTTTCACGAGTCCATATGATGAAGATAGAACTAGTGAAAGGGCTAGTGATCCATAGAAAGTTGATTCCATGTGTCATCATTTCCACATTTCCATGAGAGAAAACAAGGAATATGGAAAGAAATATGGGCTCACAAAAGAAGTGTCACATGGCATGTTTTTGTGCATCCACAAAGTTAGAAAGAGGGGTCCACCATAAGAACTTGGTGGACTTGCAAAGAAGCTACCACGTGGTATACTTTCCACACTTCCTCAAGTAGAAACAAGGCCTTAGCAAAACGTCATGAAGGTTCGCAAAAAAGTTGCCACATGGAATAATTTTTGCACTTCCACAAGAAAAAGTGAGGATTTTTCACTAATGCATGTAAGGTCGCGAGAACTTGAAAATGAAGGTCCTGTCAGGACCAAAAGTCTTGATGGGATGGAAGGAAAAAAGAGTGAGGGATGGGAAAGAACTTGGACCTAGTCCAAGTGTTTGATCGGGACCCAAAGTCTCGATCGAACTAGAAAGAGAAAAGAAGGAAGCAAAAGAAAATAGGAACTTGGAGTTAATCCAAAGGTTCAATTGGGACCTGAAGTCCTGATAGGATAGAGGAAGGAAAGAAGGGAGCGGGTGTGGGTGTCAAGAGTGGACTTGGACCTTAGTCTTGTAAGGAAGCTAAGGTAGCATAACTACTTCCTACACTAATCTTGAGAGGAGAATAATGCAAAACTTTATAGATCTTTAATAGTTACATGAACTTAAACAAAAATAAACACAAATATCATGCATACCACAACACAATGATTTACATGGGGAAAACCCTTTCGAGAGAGAAATCCCACACTCCAAAATCCGCCCAATATATTATTAAGAAATTAGAAAGATTACAATATACTTGCAAAGCAAGCTTCTCATAGGAGTATCACCACTCAGAGATCTAGAGGCAACATGACTGCTGCACTCTTAGAATACATTGCACACACATCTCAGAATATAATTCCCTCATAAATAGGGTTTTCTATGGAAATTCAAGCTAATAAAATATCGGTTGTCGGATATGAGACATAATGATGAACATTCTAGATTTACAATAATAAAATATAAATAAAAATTCCCTTTCAAGGGCGCTGCCCCTAAGCCTCCACCAAGGCACATTTCCCTTGGACCCTATCTAGGGGGATGATTCCCTTGGACCCCTCATTGAGGGGGGTTTCCCATGCCCCCCCCATCATCATCGGTTGAACAATACCTTATGTAATTGCAAGGTTGAGACACATTTTCTCAACAAGTCCAAGTGTTTGTTCGAGACTCAAAACCCCAATCATACAAAAAGGAAGAAGGGAGGATCAGGTTAAATAAGGCCATTTGGACTTATGTCTATTTGGGACCTAAATCATTGAAGGGACATGAAGAAGGAAAGAAAGGAGGGGGGAAAGACTCTCTCGACATTCTACAAAATAGGTTTTGACCATAGCTCGACAAAGGGTAATCATGAATCCACCGATGGACTTGAGCATGATACACCAATGAAATTTCTCGATATCCAAAAAATGATGGGGATCATAAGGAATACTATAAATAATTACAAACTCATCCAAATTTTGTAGGTGGTAACACCATCTTTTCCAAAGGATACATGTGTACCCCTAAAATCCTATTTGGTGTTCAAATTGTATTATTATAACATCAAAAAACTCTTCCCAAACCTCTTAGAAATTTTAGACATACATGTCTTTATAAAATTGAATCCATGTATAGGACCAAATTCTAAGCATATATGAAAATATCTCACTATATAACATTAATCAATAAGTGGTAATAATCTTCAAGCTTCTAAGGTTTTTATTGTGTCTTCATACATCACATCTACCTAGCTCATCCCAAGTTGCAAGTTGCAACCATATGGATACCTCATTACCATTAAATGCATGTTTAGCCTTGAACAATAGAAAATATATACTTAAATAGGTTCTAGAGAATAATGTTATTCTTGCATGAACACTAAATCCAATTAGTTTGGAGATTTAAAATATTTAGGGTTTAATACCATTGTAGTAGTTGGAAAGACATAGCCCTAAATAATAAGGCACACAACTTATGTCACAATCATCTCATACCCCAAAACTACTTGCACATATAATAAAATGAATGCAATGAATTTTTATGCATCATGCAACCTTGAAATTCCCAATCTATTGTATACATGCACCTAATACATCCAAAATAAGGGATTAGTAATGAAGATCAATGTAGGGACATTCCTAAGCAAGTCACACAAATTTTAAATTATTTAGTAAATTTGATGCCAATAAATATAATAATGAGCCAAATTAATTCATCAAAAATATCACCTATATATAAATTTAATTCCCTTTGATATGCTAATGGAGACAAGGAAAATAGACTTGGTACATAAAATGATATTTTCATTAATATTGCCTAGATTTGTGCTAATTTGAGTCTCATTTGATGTTACTATAGGTGAATAAATCAACATTCTAACCATCATATTGGTTTCCTTAGTAGACATGGTACCAAGATCCACATGTGTAGAGCTATATCCTCTATATCTCTATATCTCATATATTTCCTCCTCCCTCTCTCTCTCTTTCTCTCGTCCTCTCTATCTTAGTCTCTCCATCCTTTCTTTTCCTTTGTCTATCTCTATCTCAAACAATTAATTATAAAATAATAATAAATAGGCTATACAAAACTACTACAAAGTGTAATATATTTGATTCAGTGTAGATCTCTATAGGAAGAGGGTGTATAAGTGGCTAAACATAAGTAAAATTTTACCAAATTCCTAAGTTTACGATGAATTTGTATAATTCCTAATTTCCTTCAATTATTCTATATAGGATGGAGTATTTAAGTTGAATGAACCTACACCTTAACCATATCTAGGATTGGAATTGAAATTCACACTCCCATTATTTGTATTGAGTGTATGACAATTTATGATGGTACCTACCCTCCCTATTCCCTTCTTCTATGAACACTGGTCATTTATAAAATGAAATTTAATTAGTATATCCCCATTATATCCCAATATGTATGTAGTATATCACTGCTCATTTAAGTTAATCACCTCCCATCCCTAATATGAGTACACATGTTTTCGTATTGGGTGGGTAATGAATCCTTTGGGATTAATACCAAGGGTCTAACAGTTCTAAATTTAGTCATGGAGAATGAAGGAACACCAATCTTGTGTCCTAGGACTAGCCCCTATGTTCATCATTTATAAAGAATTATGTAGTCCACCTTTATGAGGAGAAAACTTGTGTGATGTGTTCTTAATTATGTCCAACATATGAGTGCTTGACATGTCTTTGATTTCGAAAAGGATGGTGAATATCTATTAATTTCTAGATAGGTGGTACTCAAGGCACCACATGGTTGGGCAGGATGTTGATCAACATTGTGATTGCACATGATCAAATATGGAAAAGCATCATGCAATTCATGTGAGGACTATATAGCAAGTTTTGATCTATAACTTTGGATGACTTTATATTGTCATATCATGTTATATCCAAGAATTTTTATTCTAGATTTTTTTGTAATTATACATTTGATCATTATTATAT